>JARQOC010000005.1:535436543-535596254 GCA_033576535.1 Allobates femoralis
GCAGAGTGATGACTGACCCGGAGAGAATCGAGGTAGATGCGTAGGAGGATAGTACCATCGCTAATAGATTTTTTTCAAGGTCTCCAGGTGATTTTTTACAGTTTAAGAAAAAAACACAAAAAAACATTATAAACTGCCTTTTTGGTTTCTGTTAAAAACCATTCTCAGACGGATCCGGCTGGAACCGTATCAACCACTTGCTGCTGCATGAGCCTGGGTCTCCATTAAAAATTAACAGGGGGAAACCGCATTCGGTTGCATATGGTTTCAGCAGGATTCGCACAGATTAAACAAAACAGTAGTGTGAAACCAGCCTTATATCATTGGCCCCCCACTGAAAAAATAGACACCAGGCACCATGCATTGCATTATTTTTTTGTCTCAAGTTGCATTGATGAGTTGAAGCAATGGTATCTAAACTTAGACAAGTGGACACTCTTTTGCTAAGGTCTATCAGCATTTTAGGCATATACACCCCTCAACAATTAAGTTGTTATGCCAAGAAGAAAAATATTTCTTGCAATACAGAATTGACCAATTGTGGAACCAGTTATAAGACACTTCTGTTAATAATTTGGGATATTTTGCTTCCCTTTTTTAGCATTTGTAGATCATTAACATTTCTATCCATCCTGGAATTTCCAGAACCCCATGACTTTTCCTTCTTGGTGTTGCAATTGCAATGTTGAGGAGGGTATGTTTGGAAAATTTCCATATATGTATAAAGACAAAATATAATGAGAGCTTATATTTTATAACCACTTTTGACATGGAAAAAATAATAATTTTTGCATTTGTTATAAGGTATCATTACGTAATACTGCACTTTGTTTTAGTCTGCACTCTTCTTACTTTAAGTAATATAAAGTTTTCAACTTGGTAATAGTTTTATATTTTTTCCAGTGTGGGAGTGTCCCTCCCAGTAATATAGGCTGGATGTGAGCTCTATGTGTCAATCCCAGTAATATAGGCTGGATGCAAGGTATATATGTCTCTCCCAGTAATATAGGTTGAATGTGAGGTCTGTGTCTCTCTAAGTATTACAAGCTGAAAGTGGGGTCTGTGTGTCCCTCTCAGTAACACAGGCTACATGTGAGGTATTTCTTTCTCTCACAGTAATATATGCTGGATGTGAAGTCTGTGTGTCTCTCCCAGTAATTTACGCTGGATGTGATCTCTGTGTCTCTCTCCCAGTAATATAGGATGGATGTGAGCTATGTGTGTCTCTCCCAGTAATACAGGCTAGATGTGAGGTCTGTGTGTCCCTCCCAGTTATGTAGGCTAGATGGGAAGTCTGTGTGTTTCTCCTGGTAATATGGGCTGAATGTGAGCTCTATGTGTCTCTCCGAGTAATATAGGTTGGATGTGAGCTCTGTGTGTCTCTCCCAGTGATACAGCATGTATGTGAGGTCTGTGTGTCTTTCATAGTAATATGGGCTGAATGTGAGTTCTGTGTCTCTCGTCCAGTAAGACAGGCTGGATATGAGCTCTGTGTGTCTCTCCCAGTGATATAGGCTGGATGTGAGGTCTGTGTGTCCCTCCCAGTTATGTAGGATGGATGGGAGGTCTGCGTGTTTCTCCTGGTAATATGGACTGAATGTGAGCTCTGTGTGTCTCTCCCTGTAATATAGGCTGGATGTGAGGTCTATGTGTCTCTCCCAGCGATACAGGCTGGATGTGAGGTATGTGTGTCTCTCCTGGCAATATGTTCTGAATGTCAGCTCTATGTCTCTCTCCCAGCACCATAGGCTGGATGTGAGCTCTGTGTGTTTCTCCCAGTGGTATAGGCTGTATGTGAGCTCTGTGCATCCCTCCCAGTAATACTGTCTGGATGTGAGGTCTGTGTGTCCCTCCCAGTAATACAGGCTGGATGCGAGGCATGTGTGTCTCTCTCATTAACATAGGCTGGATGTAAGGTCTGTGTCTCTCCCAGTTACATAGGTTGGAAGTGAGCTCTATGTGTCTCTCCCAGTAATATAGACTGAAAGTGAGGTCTTTGTGTCTCTCCCAGTAATATAAGCTGGATGTGAGGTCTGTGTGTCCTTCCAAGTAATATAGGCCGGAAGTGAGCTCTATGTGTCTCTCCCAGTAATATAGGCTGGAAGTGAGGTCAATGTGTCCCTCCCATTAATACAGGCTGGATGAGAGGCACATGTGTCTCTCCCAGTAATATCAGCTGGATGTTAGGTATGTGTTTCTCTCCCATTAATATAGGCTGGATGTGAGGTCTGTGAGTCTCTCCCAGTAATATAGGCTGGATGTGAGCTCTGTGTGTCTCTCCCAGTAATATAGGCTGGATGTGAGGTCTCTGGGTCTCTCACAGAGCTCACATCCAGCCTATATTACTGGGAGAGACACACAGACCTCACATCCAGCCCATATTACTGCGAGAGACACACAGAGCTCACATCCAGCCTACATTACTTGGTGTCTCTCCCAGTAATATAGGCTGGATGTGAGCTCTGTGTGTCTCTCCTAGTAGTACAGACTAGATGACCTTTTGTGTGTATCCAGGGTGCTGCTGACATCACTGCATGTATTTCAGAACAGCTTCTATCCTGCACTTATTTCTTTCTCATGTACGTTCTTCCTATTCTACAGACTGTTTTTTTTCTTTTCTCCATAAAGTTGTACAAGGTTTCCCTTTTCTCAACTTGTACCTTTGTACAGTCCCCTCCTCCAGAATAAATTGTCTTCTCAAAAGCTTCCTTTATACATCCATTTTCCTCTGTGCTTGTGGGGTCCTTGCCTAAGAGGTAACACAAGGACTCCACAAGTGTAGAAGATCTACTGGATTTATATCAGTCTCATATTAAGCAAGAGGAGAAACGATTGTATTACTGTAAAGAATACCAGGTGAATGGTGGATTGAGCCTCTAAGGAGAATTGATATATTCTAATTACCTCACTGCTGCTTAAGAATAGCTACATACGAATTAACTTGTCAGAAAGTCTATGAACAGAACTATAATCTCCTTTATCTGAGATGTCAGTCAGCGGCAAACAGAAATACTTTGAAATTGAGAAATAGACATGTGCAGCCTTGAAATGACCCATTATTCTATACAATATCTACACTTTAGGACACTACAGAGGTTGTCTAGTTTAAAGATTTATTTTTAAATACTGTATACTGTCTCTTATTAGCCAGAACAGTCAAGGTCTCTCATCGATATCTCACAAGGTGGCTGCCTCCTTAGGGGAGAATTGTTCTTATGGCAGAGAGATCATTTGCATACCCTTTTCTAGTGGAGCTTTGCCAATAAGACTCGGTTGTACAAACTGCTCTACATTGATAAGGGGGCAAGTGCCCGGAAACAGCTATCTGTTGGTGGACATCTTGATTGGCTAATATCCCTAGTCATGGTGAAGAGTTTGGATATTGACCTTTTTACCCTTATGATAGATTTGCATTCTTTTTTTCCCTAGGCGGAATCAACAAAAAACTCCAGCATTCACATAAGATGGCTGTCAGCCGAATGCTCCGGCTCTCCCATACACAGGAGCACTTATATGGCTGAACGCTCCTGTGGACTCTATATGTGAGCTGGACAGACATGTCTGATAATCAGTAAGATATGCTGGGGAATAAAATAGCGCACATAGGGTTTATCCAGTGGTAAAGAAGAGGTTAAAATCAGTGGCGTAACTTCAGGCCCAGGGGCCCCGATGCGAATGCTCCAATGGGGCCCCCAATTATTGCAAATCTTTAATAGTATTAGTCTTTTTCTATGGGCCAAAGGGACTTTTGGGGCCCCCCTAGGCTGCAGGGTCCGGGTGCGATCGCAACCCCTGCACCTATTGTAGTTACGCCCCTGGTTAAAATACTAGGTCTGCTCATCATGATTGTGGTGTTTCCTGAAGAAGTCAGCTTAGGCTTTGAAACACATTGAAATAAACTGCAGATGCAATTAACTCTCTTGAATCATGGATTTATCGTCATTACAACAAAAGAGCAGCGCAGAGAAGGTCCATACAAAGCTAGGCATAGACATGTCTGCTGGTCGAGCGCGTCTGTGTACTCTATACTAGGGCTGCTGACAGACATGTCTGGTGGTGGAGCGCGTCTGTGTACTCTATACGAGGGCTGCTCACAGACATGTATGGTGTTCAAGTGTGCCTGTGTACTCTATATTAGGGCTGCTGACAGACATGTCTAGTGGTCGAGCGTGTCTGTGTACTCTATACTAGGGCTGCTGACAGACATGTCTAGTGGTCGAGTGTGTCTGTGTACTCTATACTAGGGCTGCTGATAGACATGTCTGGTGGTCGAGCGTGCCTGTGTACTCTATACGAGGGCTGCTCCCAGTCATGTCTGGTGGTTGAGCAGGTCTGTGTACTCTATACGAGGGCTGCTCACAGACATGTCTGGTGGTTGAGCGTGCCTGTGTACTCTATACGAGGGCTGCTCCCAGTCATGTCTGGTGGTTGAGCGCGTTTGTGTACTCTATATGAGGGCTGCTGACAGACATGTCTAGTGGTCGTATATAGGGAAGATGGTGTGTCACGGTCCGCGCTGCTGTCTCAATGGAATCACAAGGGATGGATATGTCAAAAAAGTCACAAGGAAGGCAAGGTTCCAAAGCAACGATCTCCTTTATTCATCAACGCGTTTCGGCACCTATCCTGGCACCTTCATATATATACTATATATACTCTATACGAGGGCTGCTGACAGACATGTCTAGTGGTCGAGCGTGTCTGTGTACTCTATACGAGGGCTGCTGACAGACATGTCTGGTGGTCGAGCGTGCCTGTGTACTCTATACGAGGGCTGCTCCCAATCATGTCTGGTGGTTGAGCGCGTTTGTGTACTCTATATGAGGGCTGCTGACAGACATGTCTAGTGGTCGTATATAGGGAAGATGGTGTGTCACGGTCCGCGCTGCTGTCTCAATGGAATCACAAGGGATGGATATGTCAAAAAAAGTCACAAGGAAGGCAAGGTTCCAAAGCAACGATCTCCTTCATTCACCAATGCGTTTCGGCACCTATCCTGGCACCTTCATATATATATACTATATATACTCTATACGAGGGCTGCTGACAGACATGTCTAGTGGTCGAGCGTGTCTGTGTACTCTATACGAGGGCTGCTGACAGACATGTCTGGTGGTCGAGCGTGCCTGTGTACTCTATACGAGGGCTGCTGCCAATCATGTCTGGTGGTTGAGCGCGTTTGTGTACTCTATATGAGGGCTGCTCACAGTCATGTCTGGTGGTCGAGCGCATTTGTGTACTCTATATGAGGGCTGCTGACAGACATGTCTGCTGGTCGAGTGTGTCTATATACTCTATACGAGGGCTGCTCCCAGTCATGTCTGGTGGTTGAGCGCGTTTGTGTACTCTATATGAGGGCTGCTTACAGTCATGTCTGGTGGTCGAGCGCATTTGTGTACTCTATATGAGGGCTGCTGACAGACATGTCTGCTGGTCGAGTGTGTCTATGTACTCTATACGAGGGCTGCTCCCAGTCATGTCTGGTGGTTGAGCGCGTTTGTGTACTCTATATGAGGGCTGCTTACAGTCATGTCTGGTGGTCGAGCGCATTTGTGTACTCTATATGAGGGCTGCTGACAGACATGTATGGTGTTCGAGCGTGCCTGTGTACTCTATACGAGGGCTGCTCCCAGTCATGTCTGGTGGTTGAGCGCGTTTGTGTACTCTATATGAGGGCTGCTCACAGTCATGTCTGGTGGTTGAGCGCGTTTGTGTACTCTATATGAGGGCTGCTGACAGACATGTCTGGTGGTCGAGCGTGCCTGTGTACTCTATACGAAGGCTGCTCACAGTCATGTCTGGTGGTCGAGCACGTTTATGTACTCTATACCAGAGCTGCTGACAGACATGTCTGGTGATCAAGCGTGCCTGTGTACTCTATACAAGGGCTGCTCACAGTCATGTCTGGTGGCATCTTATATCTGGAGAAAAACTGAACAGCCACTGCTAAATCAGGCATCCTGGATCAGTATCCATAGTCCTAGACTCACATCCACAATCAGGTCATTATCGGTGGGATCATCTGACAATAGTCTAATGTGTATGGGGCACAGGAAATGTGTCATCAGATGACCTATTGTTTAAATTACCATATGTTTCTACATTAAGTGCATTTTTCAACTTTTTGTAGAAATATTTTTCTATATCCCAATCTATGGTATATTAAAAATTAAAAAAGTAATAATCTTATAAACTTCACACTGTCCACTGGACCTTTTGTAGACTTGCTTCATGTTTCTGGAAATCCACACATAATGTAGCAGTAGACGGACTCTGACCCTACCTTTTCTATTGAAGCATCTAATGACTGTGCAAAGCTCTTTGTGAAGGGAGGGGAAGCCAGATAATGTGTGACATTGAAAAAATAGATAGGTCCGCTCACCGCATGGAACCACATCCTGAATATAGCTGTTGCAAACCATTGTAGAAAAAGAAATAAACCAGCTTCAAGTATTCCATATAAAATTCACGCTTTAATTAAAGTTTAAAAAACATGTACAAAATATGGGAGTACGGGGGGCAGGGGGATTTCCTGGCAATGCGTTTCACACATGGGCTGTGTTCTTTGTCAAAGCCTGGTTTTAAACTTTAAATCAGGTGTGACATCGCCTGTTGTGATTGGTGGATTCTGTATATGGAGGAAATACCGGTCATTATAATCCTGCCTCTGATGGTAATGAGCCAGCTGAAAACTCTTGCTGAACGGACAGGAAGTATAAATCTAAAATGTTCCCAGTGGATATTGCAAAAACTGAAGAGCATTAATTTAGATTTTTTGTGTGAAGATTGTGATATGAAAAAAACAAGACAGAAAACTTTACCATGAACCAATAAAAAAAAAGTAAGGCCTTTTTCAAGCATAAACTTTCCTGATGTTATATATGTTAGATTACAAATGCATTAAAACAAATATACATTTTCATGCCCTTTAAATTATTGTCCGCAACCCCCCAGCCCCCCTATTTTTTTTTTAGAAATATCCTACTTTGATTCAGCCATGGACAGGGCTAGTAATCTATGACCCTTGGATGAAAGGCCTGAGAATCTCCTTACCTCCTGGCATTCCCGGCCCCTCTTTTGATTATCTGGGCTTGTGTTATGTTATGCTGGATTGCCAACCATCTAGAAGTTCCAGACAGTCTGTAAAAATTGGTAACTTTTTTGCCCTATCCATAAACATATTGAAGGTGTCCATGATGTTTTTTGAGGTTCTAAGAATGTAGACAGATCATTTTAACTGTAATTATCATCATTTTACAGTTTGCAGTGACAGCAGATGATGTCTCATATCAGAATTATGGACTGTAGACTTGTATCACGTATAATCTCAATGATTTAGTATGATTTTTCAATATGTCCATAAAACAGTTGTCCAGAAAAAAAATGAAAAATTGGCATCCTTGCCAAAATGATGAAGTCACACCAACCCAAATAATCAAATGAAGAGCCAGTAATGCCCAGAGCTCGGAGATTGTCACTTCAGTGAGGAAGTGAGAAACTCTAATGCCACCCAATAAGGGTAGCCATCCTTAAAGTCTTAATCGACTCTTTAACAAGCCTTTTAATATGACTTAGAATTTGTGCCAGATCAGAGCCCCAAACTGCAGACGCTGTGTTTTGGGGTGACTGCCCAAGAGCTCAGAGGAGATTCACAGGCCTCCAGTTTAGCGGTCACAGTTGACTGACCTGAAAGATGAACTAGAGTCCTACAAAATGATCCATCACACTGCATGGTGGCTCAGTAGTTAACACTGCAGCCTTGCAGCACTGAGGTCCTGGGTTCAAAACCCACCAATGACAACATCTGCAAGGAGTTTGTATGTTCTCCCTGTGTTTGTGCAGGTTTCCTCCCACACTCCAAATACTGACTGATAAGGAATTGAGATTGTGAGCCTGATGGGGAACAGTGTTGCTGATGTATGTGAAGTGCTGCAGAATTAATGGTCCTATAAAAGTGAATAAATATTATTATTATGGATTGGTAAGTACCACCTCTTTCTTCTGTACTCGGCTCTACAAAATGTGTCTCCCATCTCCAGTTGGGAGACCTTTCTTACGATATAGTATTGCCCCCTTGCTACAGGCACTTCTACAATTGTTTTTAAAAGTAGGAAAAAGTTTCCAGGCAGGGGAAGGGGGTTAATGGATAATGAGTATGATGTTCAGCATGAACTGCATTATATTCAATAAAACAATATCAACTGTCCCAAGTGCATTAATAAATAGCCCACCATGTGTCAACCCATTCAAACAGGATATGTTAGGGTAAGGCCCTGTGCCCTCGCTGCATTGTTGGTGAAATCTGCACCAAAAACGAATCAATTTATTGAGGTGCCAGCAAGGTCTATGAGATTTTAGAAATGCTCTGCCAACGTCTGCTTTTTAGGTCCGTTTTTGGTGCAGAAAATGCTTCCAGAAAAAGAATGAGCATGTCAATGAGTGATCAGTTTTCTACAGTGTATTGTAATAAAATAAAATAGCTTAATAAACATATCGGCAGCACATAAAACGCAATGTGTTTTGGTTGCATTTTTCTTTAAAAAACGGATGCAGTTTTGCAGCAGAAATTTCTTCACCACAAAAGGAGCACTTTTACTGCGTGGGCACAGGGCACTTGGCATTCCCATGTGTAGCTCATGTATGTTCCTATACAGTGGCAGACCTTGAGCCTGGAGGGCCCTGGTGCAGCAGCTGCATGCTGGTGAGGAGCGGGTGGGGGGTTTGAGCGGGTGCTAGTGGATATGTCGGTGAGGTGCGGGGTGGGGGGTTCGGGTGCCAGCGGATGTCGCCGGGGGGGAGGTTGGGGGGGGTGATGCGGCTCCCACCGGCGCCGAGCCACCCATTGCAGTCCTGGGAGCCGGGGCGGCAGAGGAGAGGAGGGGCAGGATCAGCCAAGGGAAGGAGGAAGCTTCCCTCAGTTAACCTCCTCTCCTCTGACACAGGGTCACGGGGTCGGCTGGAGGCCCCCCTGCAGGCTTGAGGGGCCCCCTAGTCGGTCGGGGCCCTGGTGCAGCTGAACCATCTGCACCACGGTAGGTCCGCCCCTGTTCCTATACATACACATCCATGACCACTGAGTGTAACTAGTGCCACGTAAGTTTTCTCTTAAGGAAAACCGGGCATTCTCCGGCTGCAACCAATATTGGATTAAAATAGTAAAACTTGGTTAAAGAGTCACAATATTTCATGCACCTGCAAGCTTCATTTTTTTTCATGACATCCTTGAATGAAAAGTAAATCATCTTTCCAGAAGTGTTTTGTCACTTTTTTCTTATAACACATGCTTCCTGTACTACCGGCACGCCAGAAATCCTCCATTGTCATTGAAATTGTGCAATTAGACCTCAAAGAGTAATAGGCAAGCATATAATTGTACGTCTGATTATACAGTAGGTTTGGAGGCTCTTTCTGTATTAGGGATGTGTGTTCAGCTCTCTGCACTGACAGCTTCTTACATTTGCTACCGGTATTTAAAAGATTTGAAATGCCTTAGGGTCTTCTTAAGCCTGACAGTCAGAAGCTTTCCAGAAATAACCATTCTTGCCTCCCATTGGGACGTGCAGAATAACAACACTTGAAGCCTTGCACGGCTTGATGGAGATGGATGTTGCAGTAGTGCAAGAGATAATTAGATAACCTGCTTAACTCATCCAGACCTCAAGCGGTTAAACATAGATCTCAGTCGCAAAAAACAATCGCACTTCGCCTTATTCTACTTCAGGCAAATTGCATTGATGATGCACAAAAGGATTTTGCCGGGTATAAATTGCATTAGCCTTTGGCTCTAGATTTCATGTACTTTGGAATGGCTTTCACTTGAAATGGTGCAGACAATTATTTGCAAATTGAATGTGATTGCACTTATGAAATTACACTGATTTGTTTTATTGCAATTTTAAATGATGCATGCAGCTATGATAAAGACCGGGAAGAGAATGTGATCATCATAGGGTCATTACACATGTCCACTGTGTCATTTGTGGCTTCCAGAGGTTCAGTTTAAAGATGTGCTCTTCCTAAAACTCTGCCACACCTGAGGAGATGTTTGTGAAGACACAAGGGTTGGTGGTTGCTCTCATCTTCTGACCTGATTGTCTTTGAGCGGCCGTCACACGCTACGATATCTAGAAAGATATCGCTTGAACGCGGCTGATTAAACATCGCTTGAACGATGTCTCTGCGTGTGACGGCAAGATACGACGAACGAGAACTGATCAAATCGCAAGATCGAGATCTGAGCTCCGGACCTCAGATCTTGTGATGAACGATTTTACAAACAGCTTCATCGTGGTGTATAACACCACGATGAACGATCTCCCAGCGGCAGAGCCTATGCTGGGAGATGGTAACTATGGTACACGTCGGGTTACTAAGCGATGCGCGGCGCCTAGTAACCCGATGTGTACCATAGTTACCAGCGATCTCGCTAGCCAACATCGCTGGTGAGTCTGTCTGTGTGACAGCTCACCAGCGATGTGAGCGATATTGTAAGCGATCGCGCGTGCACGTGATCGCTTACAATATCACTAGCGAGATCGTAGCGTGTGACGGCCGCTTTAGTAAGATCCCCAGGGCCGGGGCTCATTCCACCGGATGCCTGTACGCCTTTCCTGTGGGCAGAATACTACTCATACAACACAGGGTGAGAGTAGCACACCGCAGTAAAGGCCCTGTCACACGTGTCAACCAGGGCTGCGATGTCGGAAGCGATGCGCGGGTGCGCGCTCGCTTCCGACATCGCAGCCTTGGCGTCACACGGCAGGATGTTGCCGGTGACGCCGCAGCGTTGCGGGCGGAGCCATCGCTCGCTGGGCTGGGATCAACCCAGCGAGCGATCCGCAGCAATACTGCGGTATAGGCTGGATCGCCGCCAACATCGCTATTGCGGTGTCAGACGGCGCGATGCAGCCTAATCGCTGGTTGCATATTGACAGGTTTACGTTCATCCTAGTAAACCTGTCAACCTGCGACCAGTGACAAATTGCAGTTGCGTCGCACTGTCACACAGCATGACGCACTTGCGATATCGCTAGCGACATCGCTGATGCGTCACTTTTCGGCGATGTCGCTAGCGACATTGACACGTGTGACAGGGCCTTAAGACTTTATTGGGTCACCAACAGTCAACAGCAAGGACACGAGATGGTGCATGTGACAGATTCTCGCCCTTCCGCTGGCTCACGGAACTAATCTTCCACTACTTCAGGGGATCGAGAACCAACTACTCCTGCCAGCAGCCCTCTGCTTTTGGTGGGCACCCACTGAGAGAAGGTAGCAGCAAGCTTAGGAAACCGACCAAGCACAGCGAGGTATGTGGCCAGATGACTGGATTGTCCCAACCTGGGTTCTCCTAACAAATTTTTAGGCTTAGTATTGGGCAGTGTAGAAGTTATGTAATCCAGCAGCTGGAACTATGGTCCTTGAGTTGAAGTTCTGTAGAATCACACCGGTGACCAGTGCAGGCCCCTTTTTAAACCCTCAGCTCTCATTGTAGGGTATTGTGCCCCACAGGATTGGTGGGAGATGGCTATTCCCACATTGGTTGCTAGTTCAATCTGCATAATTGTCCACTGAATGATGCAGTCAAGTACACAGCAAGGGGCTAATGCAATCTTCAATCAGCAGGCATACCACAAATTAGCAAATAAAAGGGAGCACTGGTCAGTCTCACATGAAACAATGGCTCATGTCACGTGACTTGCAGAACAAAGGAATAGTACATATGGCATATTAAGAATAGTTCACCCCCCCTGAACAAGTGGCCATATGCTGAGTCATCAGAAGGTTGTATGTGGTATTGCATTTTAATGGCACTAAGCTATAACAAATATTACACTGAGTCCATCTACTAGATGATTTGTGACTGATAGAGAGAAGGCCTGCCTGTAAGGCTCTTTACCTTCCAGTTTTCCTGGCCATTCTTCTAAATCGCCAGCCTGGCACCACGTCATCACTGTGGTGTGACACACATACAACCACATGGTAATCAAAAGAGGGACCTCGGAATAATTGCAGGTAAGGAGATTTACAGGCCTCCCATCTAGCGGTCAAAGATTACAGACCTGACCGATGGCACAGAGTCCTTCAAATCGATTCCCTAATTACTACCCATGAACAAGAGTGACGCTGTTTCTTCAAGTAACCATGTTTCTATGGTTAGGTTCACACTTGGCTGCATTTTTTAAGGTTGTTTTTGGCAGCCTGCGTTTTTGGGCTGCATTTTTGCTGTTAGGTCTGGAGCAGACTAAAAAAACTCAAGCAAAAACGCATGCAAAAATGGTACCATTTAGTGCCATGCATTTTCGCATGCAATTCCCAAAGGGCCCCATGTTACAAAAACGCATGCGTTTTTGAAAAGGCACAAAAAACGCATCATGATGCATTTTTTGGTGCTGAGTCAAAAACGCATCTAAAAACGCATGGGACTTTAGCCATGCATTTTTGGCATTGGGGCATGCATTTTTTGTATTGGTGCCTATGGATGCGTTTTTGCATGTGTTTTTCACAAAAGACAAGTGTGAAAAACGCATGGAAAAACGCATCCACGACACAAGTGTGACCATAGCCTAACTTCTGTATCCCCCTTTCAAAGCTGTTGGTTCGGTGAGTCAGGCTTCAAGCACACAGTGGGATTATGGCTCCATTTTCTATGGTGTTGACGTAAAGGTACACATGACCTCTACTGTACCATCTGAGATGTCATTTCATACAACTGCATATGGAAGGAATTTTTTTTCAAATTAAGATGTTGAAAGTTGCACAATTGCGCTGATAGTCGTTGTGCAATGGAGTATGGAACAGTATCTTTTTGTCTTCATATATTGAAGTCTGTGCACCAGCTGTCTCTTTAGTGTTTATGAGACCTATGGGGTCTATTGACATCACACGGACCCTGTACAGTGCCAGATAAAATCCTTATGGACACTTATTTGGGACTTAGATCCTAGATTCTAGATTCTACTTTGCCACTGGATACCTGAAATTGCTGCATGATTCAGATATTCAGTGGCATTGAGTTCTCCATTGATGAAGAATGACCCCACTATCTTTGTACCCCATATACCACACCATACCATCAATTTTTGTGTTCCAACAGTCTTGGAGGGATCTATCCACTGTGGGTTAGTGTCAGACAATAGCGCGGGTTTTGTTTGTTAACTTCACTACTTACACAAAAGTTTCCCTCATCCCTTATCTGAAGGCAATTGTCTATGCTGTGATGGATACAAGATGTGCAGCATCTGAAACAACGGATACTGGAAGCCTGTGCAGCATTTCTTCTGTGGTGTTGCTATCAGTGTGTCCAGAGTGGGAGAAGAGGGTTGTATTGACAATCCAATATAATGGACAGCACTTTGAACACATTTTATAAGTGGTCATAAACTTGTAAATAACTCATGAAAGAATAAAGTTACGTTAAAATCAAGCACACCATTGTTTTTCTTATGAAATTTACAATACGTTTGATGTGTCACATGACCCTCTTCCCATTGAAAAAAATAAAGTTGGGTCAAAATGGCCGACTTCAAAATGGCCACCATGGCCACCACCCATCTGGAAAAGTTTTCCCCCTTCCATATACTTATGTGCCATAAACAGGAAGCTGATATCACCAACTATTCCTATTTTATTTAGGTGCATCCATATAAATAGCCCACCCTGTATGTTTGAATAGAGACAAATCTCTTCTACGCTCGTCCAAGGATTAGTCAAGGTACAATACTGCATCCCACGAACCTTTAGTAAGCTGGAGACTGAAAAATTAGCTTCAAAATATAGAAGGCTGTTAATTTCAGCCATAATAGGTAAAGCAAAAGATAAAGTGACGAAAGTAAATAAAGGATAGAAAGAAAAAGGAAAAGGAGAAGGAAACGGGATCAGATTTCAGCTGGGAACAGTGTCCATTCATAGGCAGGCTAGCCTAAGTATAAGATAGAGAATAAAGTCAGTGAGGGTGGTGGATTGTGCTGTCACTTTCCACCAAAGATCTAAAGGAAGGAGAGTCCAGGAACAATGTCCAAGGGCTACAAATTTTCAAGAACCCATCTACAGTTGTGCTCAAACATTTACATGCCCCATCAGATTTTTTGCTTTCTTGGCCTTTTTCAGAGGATATGAATGATAACACATAAACATCTAAATGACCCGGATCAAAAGTTCACATACCCCATTTCTTAATACCGTGTATTGCCCCCTCTAACATCAATGACAGCTTGAAGTGAAATCACTGTTACCCCTACCTCTTCCCACATTTCCACATTTCCTCCGGTTCACTCTCCACATTCGACCCAGTCACAGAAGAAGAAGTCTCCAGGCTCCTCTCTTCCTTCCATCCCACCAAATGCACTGTTGACCTCATCCCCTCAGACCTACTCCAGTCTCTCTCTCCGATGGTCACCACTCACCTAACCAAAATCTTCAATCTCTCCCTCTCTTCTGGCATCTTCCTCTCCTCCTTCAAATATTCGATGATTACTCCATTATTAACCCCTTTACGACTAATGACGAGTATACTCGTCATGAAAAGCTGTCAGTTCCCGCATCATGACGAGTATACTCGTCATGGCTTTGAACTGTCACTGCTTCTAAACGAACAGTGACAGTTCAATTCTAAAAGCTGTCAGTGACAGCTGAGGGTCAGGGGCAGAGGTGTGGGGACCCTTTTTAGGGGTCCCCACACTCAGAGCGATGTGATCGGTCAGTCAATCTGACCGACCGATCACATCAAGATCGCGCAGGAAAGTGCTGAATGTCAGCACTTCCCTGCATGATCTCTGCAGGAGCCGGGCTGTCAGCTGTGCCCGGCTCCTGCACACATTCCCTGCTTGTGCCCTCTGATGCTCATCACCCCCCCCTCATCCCCCTGACCCCCACTGTGTCTGCCCCCCCTGCTCATCCCCCTGTCCCCCGCTGTGCCTGCCCCCCGCTCATCCCCCTGTCCCCTGCTGTGTCTGCCCCCCACTCATCCCCCTGTCCCCTGCTGTGTCTGCCCCCCGCTCATCCCCCTGTCCCCCAACTGTGTCTGCCCCCCCCCCGCTCATACCCCTGTCCCCGCTGTGTCTGCGACACCCCCCGGCTCATCCCCCTGTCCCCCGCTGTGTCATCTGAAGCTCATTCCCCTGCCGTTTCTGGGCCCCACGCTATCTCTTGTGCCTTGTCCCCTTCTTTTTCTGGGCCCCCCCCGCTATCCCCCATCCCCTGCTGATTCTGGGCCCCCCCCCCGCCGCTGTCCCCGGCCCCCCGCCACCGCCGGTACTCACCTCCTCCTGCCGCCGCCGCCTCCCGCTTGCGTCCTCCTGCCTGCGTCCTCCGGCTTCCTCTCACCGCCGCCCGACGTCTGGTAAGACCTCCCCCATCCCCCTGCATGGGGATCCCTGATCCCCCATCCCCCTGCAGGAGGATCCCTGATCCCCCTGCATGGGGATCCCTGATCCCCCATCCCCCTGCAGGAGGATCCCTTATCCCCCTGCATGGGGATCCCTGATCCCCCAGCCCCCTGCAGGAGGATCCCTGATCCCCCTGCATGGGGATCCCTGATCTCCCATCCCCCTGCAGGAGAATCCCTGATCCCCCTGCATGGGGATCCCTGATCTCCCATCCCCCTGCAGGAGGATCCCTGATCCCCCTGCATGGGGATCCCTGATCCCCCATCCCCCTGCAGGAGAATCCCTGATCCCCCTGCATGGGGATCCCTGATCTCCCATCCCCCTGCAGGAGGATCCCTGATCCCCCTGCATGGGGATCCCTGATCCCCCATCCCCCTGCAGGAGGATCCCTGATCCCCCTGCATGGGGATCCCTGATCCCCCATCCCCCTGCAGGAGGATCCCTTATCCCCCTGCATGGGGATCCCTGATCCCCCATCCCCCTGCAGGAGGATCCCTGATCCCCCTGCATGGGGATCCCTGATCTCCCATCCCCCTGCAGGAGGATCCCTGATCCCCCTGCATGGGGATCACTGATCTCCCATCCCCCTGCAGGAGGATCCCTGATCCCCCTGCATGGGGATCACTGATCTCCCATCCCCCTGCAGGAGGATCCCTGATCCCCCTGCATGGGGATCCCTGATCTCCCATCCCCCTGCAGGAGGATCCCTGATCCCCCTGCATATGGGGATCCCTGATCCCCCAACCCCCTGCATGGGGATCCCTGATCCCCCTGCATGGGGATCCCTGATCCCCCATCCCCCTGCAGGAGGATCCCTGATCCCCCTGCATGGGGATCCCTGATCTCCCATCCCCTGCAGGGGATCCCTGATCCCCCTGCATGGGGATCCCTGATCCCCATCCCCCTGCATGGGGATCCCTGATCCCCCTGCATGGGGATCCCTGATCCCCCATCCCCCTACAGGGGGATCCCTGATGCCCCATCCCCCTGCATGGGGATCCCGTCGGAAACGATCGAGCGTCGTGGGACCTTCGTTGTGGACTACGTCGGATCTTTTTATAATAAAGATGGAGTCCGAAATTTGTTTGTGTTTTTTTTCTAATAAAAATATTTTTCTCTGTGTGTATTTATTGACTAATTATCAGAGATTCCTAATGGCGGGTCTAACATTGGCCCAATATTATGAATCTCGGGCTTAGTGCCAGCTGCCAATAAAAAGCTGGCATTAACCCCTTTATTACCCAGTTTGCCACCGGCACCAGGGCAACTGGAAGAGCATGGGTACAGCGCCAGAAAATGGCGCTTCAATGAATGCGCCATTTTCTGGGGCGGCTGCGGGCTGCAATTCGCAGCATGGGGGGCCCAGAACAATTGGGCCTTTCCATGCTGAGGATTCCAGCCCCCAGCTGCCTAGTTGTACCTGGCTGGGCCAAAAATATGGCGGAGCCCTACGTCATTTTTTTTTCTAGAATTAGTTCTAGAAATAAAAAAAAATGGGCTTCGCTGTATTGTTGGTTGCAGCCAGGTACAACGAGGCAGCTGGGGGTTGCTGGCAGTCTGTAGCTGCCAAGTTGTACCTGGCTGGACCAAAAATATGGCGGAGCCCTACGTCATTTTTTTTTCTAGAATTAGTTCTAGAAATAAAAAAAAAATGGGCTTCGCTGTATTTTTGGTTGCAGCCAGGTACAACGAGGCAGCTGGGGGTTGCTGGCAGTCTGTAGCTGCCAAGTTGTACCTGGCTGGACCAAAAATATGGCGGAGCCCTACGTCATTTTTTTTTTTCTAGAATTAGTTCTAGAAATAAAAAAAAATGGGCTTCGCTGAATTTTTGGTTGCAACCAGGTACAACGAGGCAGCTGGGGGTTGCTGGCAGTCTGTAGCTGCCAAGTTGTACCTGGCTGGACCAAAAATATGGCGGAGCCCTACGTCATTTTTTTTTCTAGAATTAGTTCTAGAAATAAAAAAAATGGGCTTCGCTGTATTTTTGGTTGCAGCCAGGTACAACGAGGCAGCTGGGGGTTGCTGGCAGTCTGTAGCTGCCAAGTTGTACCTGGCTGGACCAAAAATATGGCGGAGCCCTACGTCATTTTTTTTTTTTAGAATTAGTTCTAGAAATAAAAAAAAATGGGCTTCGCTGTATTTTTGGTTGCAACCAGGTACAACGAGGCAGCTGGGGGTTGCTGGCAGTCTGTAGCTGCCAAGCTGTACCTGGCTGGACCAAAAATATGGCGGAGCCCTACGTCATTTTTTTTTTCCAGAATTAGTTCTAGAAATAAAAAAAATGGGCTTCGCTGTATTTTTGGTTGCAGCCAGGTACAACGAGACAGCTGGGGGTTGCTGGCAGTCTGTAGCTGCCAAGTTGTACCTGGCTGGACCAAAAATATGGCGGAGCTGTATTTGTAGCCAGCCATGTACAACTTGGTAGCTGGCTGACTGGAATCCTCAGCGTGGAGAGACTCAAATGTTGTGGGTCCCCCACGCTGCAAATTTCAACCCACAGCCACCCAAGAAAATAGCGCATTCATTAGAGGCGGCATTTTCTGGTGCTGTACCCCAACTCTACCAGTTGCCCTTGTGCTGGTGGCACACGGGTTCTCCATATGCGACATGGTGTCCGCTAACAATTTCAATAGAAAATTAGCTCCAATTGTTAGCGGAAACCATGTCGGGTATGGAGAGCCCCTCCCTGTGTGCCTGAACATTGGAGCTCCCCCACAAGTGACCCCATTTTGGAAACTAGACCACCCAAGGAACGTATCTAGATGCATAGTGAGCACTTTCAACCCCCAGATGCGTCACAAATTCATCCATAAAAATGAAAAAGCACTTTTTTTCCACAAATAATTTCTTTTTTCATTTTTACGGATCAATTTGTGAAGCACCTGGGGGTTCAAAGTGCTCACTATGCATCTAGATACGTTCCTTGGGTGGTCTAGTTTCCAAAATGGGGTCACTTGTGGGGGAGCTCCAATGTTTAGGCACATAGGGGCTCTTCATATCCTACAAGGTGTCCGCTAACAATTCCAATTGTTAGTGGACACCATGTTGCGTATGGAGAGCCCCTGTGTGTCTCCACATTGGAGCTCCCCCACAAGTGACCCCATTTTGGAAACTAGACCCCCAAACGATTATATCTAGATGCATAGTGAGCACTTTGAACCCCCAGGTGCTTCACAAATTGATCCGTAATAATGAAAAAAGAAATTATTTGTGGAAAAAAAAGTGCTTTTTCATTTTTACAGATGAATTTCTGAAGCATCTGGGGGTTCAAAGTGCTCACTATGCATCAAGATATGTTCCTTTGGGGGTCTAGTTTCCAAAATGTTGTCACTTGTGGGGGAGCTCCAATGTGTAGGCACACAGGGAGGGGCTCTCCATACCCGACATGGTTTCCGCTAACAAATTGAGCTCATTTTCCATTCAAAATATTAGCGGACACCATGTCGCGTTTGGAGGGTCCCGGTGTGTCTCCACATTGGAGCTCCCCCACAAGTGACCCCATTTTGGAAACTAGACCCCCAAAGGAACATATCTAGATGCATAGTGAGCACTTTCTACCCCCAGGTGCTTCACAAATTCATCCATAAAAATGAAAAAGCACTTTTTTTCCACAAAAAGTTTCTTTTTTAATTTTTACGGATCAATTTGTAAAGCACCTGGGGGTTCAAAGTGCTCATATGCATATAGATATGTTCCCTGGGGGGTCTAGTTTCCATAATGGGGTCACTTGTGGGGGAGCTCCAATGTGGAGATACACAGGGACCCTCCAAACGCGACATGGTGTCCGCTAACAATTTGAATGGAAAATGAGCTCAAATTGTTAGCGGACACCATGTCGCGTATGGAGGGTCCCCGTGTGCCTCCACATTGGAGCTCCCCACAAGTGACCCCATTGTGGAAACTAGACCCCCGAACGAACATATCTAGATGCATAGTGAGCACTTTGAACCCCCATATGCTTCAGAAATTCATCAGTAAAAATGAAAAAGCACTTTTTTTTCCACAAAAAATTTCTGTTTTCATTATTATGGATCAATTTGTGAAGCATCTGGGGGTTCAAAGTGCTCACTATGCATCTAGATATGTTCCTTTGGGGGTCTAGTTTCCAAAATGGGGTCACTTGTGGGGGAGCTCCAATGTGGAGACCCACAGGGACCCTCCAAACGCGACATGGTGTCCGCTAACAATTTGAGCTCATTTTCCATTCAAATTGTTAGCGGACACCATGTCGCGTTTGGAGGGCCCGGTGTGTCTCCACATTGGAGCTCCGCCACAAGTGACCCCATTTCGGAAACTAGACCCCATAAGGAACATATCTAGATGCATAGTGAGCACTTTGAACCCCCAGATGCTTCACAAATTCATCAATAAAAATGAAAAAGCACTTTTTTTTTTCCACACAAATTTTCTTTTTTCATCTTTACAGATCAATTTGTGAAGCACCTGGGGGTAGAAAGTGCTCACTATGCATCTAGATATGTTCCTTTGGCGGTGTAGTTTCCAAAATGGGGTCACTTGTGGGGGAGCTCCAATGTGGAGACACACGGGGACCCACCAAACGCAACATGGTGTCCACTAACAATTTGAATGGAAAATGAGCTCAAATTGTTAGCGGACACCATGTCGCGTTTGGAGGGTCCCTGTGTGTCTCCACATTGGAGCTCCCCCACAAGTGACCCCATTTTGGAAACTCGACCCCCAAAGGAACATATCTAGGTACATAGTGAGCACTTTCAACCCCCAGATGCTTCACAAATCGATCCGTAATAATGAAAAAATAATTTTTTAGTGGAAATAAAAGTGCTTTTTCATTTTTACGGATGAATTTCTGAAGCATATGGGGGTTCAAAGTGCTCACTATGCATCTAGATACGTTCCTTCGGGGTCTAGTTTCCAAAATGGGGTTACTTGTGGGGGAGCTCCAATGTGGAGATACACAGGGACCCTCCAAACGCGACATGGTGTCCGCTAACAATTTGAGCTCATTTTCCATTCAAATTGTTAGCGGACACCATGTCGCGTATGGAGGGTCCCTGTGTGTCTCCACATTGGAGCTCCCCCACAAATGACCCCATTTTGGAAACTAGACCCCCTAAGGAAGGTATCTAGATGCATAGTGAGCACTTTGAACCCCCAGATGCTTCACAAATTAATCCATAAAAATTAAAAAACACTTTTTTTTCACAAAAAAATTATTTTTGCCTACATTTTTTCAGTTTCACATGGGCAAAGGGATCAAATACATCCCAAAATGTGTTGGGCAATTTCTTCTGAGTACACCGATACCTTATATGTGGTCATAAACCACTGTTTGGGCGCACGGCAGGGCTCAGAAGTGAAGGAGCGCCATTTCACTTTTTGAATGGAAAATTGGCTCTAAAATTCAAATTGCGCTCCCTCCCTTCTGAGCCCTGCCGTGCGCCCAAACAGTGGTTTATGACCACATATGAGGTATCGGTGTACTCAGGAGAAATTGCCCAACAAATTTTAGGATGCATTTTATCCTGTTGCCCATGTGAAAATGAAAAAATTGAGGCTAAAAGAACATTTTTGTTACAAAAATTAAAATGTCCATTTTTTCCTTCAACTTTATTTTAGTTCCTGTGAAGCACCTGAAGGGTTAATAATCTTCTTGAATATAGTTTTGAGTAGCTTGAGGGGTGCAGTTTTTGGAATGGTGTCACTTTTGGGTGTTTTCTGTCATGTACACCCCTCAAAGGGACTTCAAATGTGATGTGGTCACTAAAAAATTGGTTTTGTAAATTTTGCTTGAAAAATGAATAATTGCTGATGAACTTTGAACCCTTATAACGTCCTACGAAATTTTTTTTTTTCTTCCAAAATTGCGCTGATGTGAAGTAGACATGTGGGAAATGTGATTTATTAACTATTTTGTGGCACATAACTCTCTGGTTTAGCAGAATAAAAATTAAAAATTTGAAAATTGCTAAATTTTC
This sequence comes from Allobates femoralis, assembly GCA_033576535.1. Classification (NCBI taxonomy): domain Eukaryota; kingdom Metazoa; phylum Chordata; class Amphibia; order Anura; family Aromobatidae; genus Allobates; species Allobates femoralis. The sequence continues at coordinate 535,457,887 of JARQOC010000005.1, forward strand.
AAAATTTTTGCCAAATTTTTTATTTTTTCACAAATAAACGCAAAAATTATAGACCTAAATTTAATACTAACATGAAGCCCAATATGTCACAAAAAAACAATCTCAGAATCGCTGGGATCCAATGAAGCGTTCCAGAGATATTACCTCATAAAGGGAGAGTGGTCAGAATTACAAAAAATGGTCCGGTCATTAAGCTGCAAAGTGACTCGGTCCTTAAGGGGTTAAAGAAAACTTCTCTCGACCCATCCTGCAAAAATAACTACAGACCAGTCTCCAATCTCCCTTTCTCCTCTAAACTCCTGGAGCGCCTGGTCTACTCCCGACTCACCCATTACCTCTCCACTCAGTCTCTTGTAGATCCATTACAGTCTGGTTTCCGCTCCCTATATTTTACAGAACCTGCCCTCACCAAAGTGACCAATGACCTTCTGACAGCAAAAACGTAATGGTGACCACTCTTTGCTTATTCTTCTTAATCTCTCTGCAGCCTTAGAAACTCAAAAATCTTCACCATGGAAGTGTATTCCAATTACCAAATACATCAAAAAAGACCCCTAAGGGACTATGGAATAGCTTTAAAAATCACCAATTTATTAAAGAGCTTCCTTAAAAGCAATACAATAGAAAATTCTTTATACTAGATCACAAAGATACAATATGGACTCACAATGAAAACATAATACAATCAAGTCTGGAAAATTTCAGGAGGTTACAATAGCATATTTAAGTACCTCATGGCACTAGGAGATACACCTTAGAAACTGTTGACCATCATCTCCTACTCTCCATGCTGCACTCCATCTCCTACTCTCCATGTTGCACTCCATCTCCTACTCTCCATGCTGCACTCCATCTCCTACTCTCCATGTTGCACTCCATCTCCTACTCTCTATGCTGCACTCCATCGGCATCAAGGACACGGCTCTCTCCTGGTTTTCTTCCTATCTTTCTGACCTCTCTTTCAGTGTATCATTTGCTGGCTCCACTTCCTCTCCTCTTCCTCTCACTATTGGGGTCCCGCAGGGTTCAGTCCTTGGACCTCTTGTCTTCTCTCTACATAGCTCCAAAGGGACAGACCATCAGCAAATTTGGCTTTCAGTACCATCTTCATGCTGATGACACACAACTATACACTGACCTTACTCCCGCTCTAATAAAGAATACCAATGACTGTCTAACCGAAGTTTTCAATATCATGTCCGCTCTCTATCTCAATCTTTCCAAAACTGAACTTCTTCTGCTCCCGCCCTCCACTAACCTCCCTAAATTTGACATCTCTCTCAATGTGTGGCACCACGATAACGCCTAGGCTGCAGGCTCGCTGTTTCGGTGTTATGTTTGACTCTGATCTTTCCTTCACCCCAAATATACAATCTCTAGCCCACTCTTGCTGTTTTCACCTGAAGATCATCTCTGGAATTCGCCCCTTTCTCACCTTGCAAACCACAAAAACCCTCATTGTGGCCCTGATTCACTCCCGCCTTGACTATTGTTATTCTATTTTAATTTACCTCCCCCGCACTAGACTCTCTCCTCTCCAGTCCATCCTTAATGCAGCAGCCAGGATGACCTATCTAGTTAACTGTTACTAAGATGCTTCTGCTCTATGTCAGTCATTGCACTGGCTGCCTATACACTATAGGATCCAATTCAAACTGCTTGTTCTCACCCACAAAGCTCTTCACAGTGCAGCACCTCCCTAAATCTCCTCCCTCATCTCTGTCTATCACCCCACCCTTTCTCTTCTTTGCTCTGGAAGTGACTTTACACTCACTTTTGCATTAATCTGAACCTCTCATTCCCAGCTCCTAAACTTCTCCCGAGCTGCACCAATTCTCTGGAATGTTCTACCTCAAGAAATTAGGTTTATCCACAAACTTACATAGTTTCAGGTGATCCCTAAAAACACATCTTTTTTGGGCAGCCTATCATGATTCCTAGTCTAAGCCACTTAGACATAGCCTATCCGCTCCACCAGTCTCAAATGCATCACAAATATTGGTTGGTGGCCACTTATGCTGTTCCTATGGGTTCCCCATCTCCTCAAGTTGACTATACCATCATTGTAAATAAGCACCTGTACTTTGTATCTGCCCAACCTCATTGTTAGATTGTAAGCTTTTATGATCAGGGCTGTCATTATTTTGCTTTAATTGTATTATGCTTTGTATTGTATTTTGTATTGTATTGTATTTTCTGATATCTGTTTCTTATGATTGTTTGAATATGAACCTCTGAATTGTGAAGCGCTGCGGAATAGGTTGGCGCTACATAAATAAAGATTATTATTATTATTTTGTGGTAATTGTGGATGAGGCTCTTTATTTTCTCAGATGGTAATGCTGGCCATTCTTTTTGGCAAAAAGCTTCCAGTTCCTGTAAATTCCTGGGCTTTCTTAAATGAACTGCGTGCTTGAGTTCTCCCCAGAGTGGCTCAATGATACTGAGGTCAGGAAACGGAGATGGTCACTTCAAAACCTTCATTTTGTTCTGCTGTAGCCAATGTCAGGTTGACTTGGCCTTGTGTTTTGGGTCGTTGTCATGTGGGAACGTCCAAGTATGTCCCATGCACAGCTTCCTGGCTGATAAGTGCAAATTTGCCTCCAGTATTTGCTGATAATGTGCTGTATTCATCTTTCCTTCAACTTTGACCAAGTTTCCTGTGCCTTTGTAGCTCAAACATCCCCACATCATCAGCGATCCACCTCCATGCTTTACAGTAGGAATGGTGTTCCTTTCATCATAGGCCTTGTTGACACCTCTCCAAATGTAACGTTTATGGTTATGGACAAAAAGTTAGATTTTGGTCTAATCACTCCAAATTACCTTGTTCCAGAAGTTTGGAGGCTAGTCTCTTTGCTGTTTGGAGTATTGTAGGCGAGAAACTTTGTGGCATTTGCGCATCAATGGCTTTTTTCTAGTGACTCAACCATGCAGCCCATTTTTCTTCAAGTGCCTCTATATTTTGTATCATGAAACAGCCACACAACTAGTTTTCAGTGAGTCCTGTATTTCAGCTGATGTAATTTGCTGGTTTTAATTTGCGTCCCAAACAATTTTCCCTGCAGTTGTGGCCGACATTTTTGTTGGTCTACCTGATCATGGTTTGGTTTTTACAGAGCCCCTGATTTTACTTTTGTTAATCCCAGTGTGAACACTGTTGACTAACATTATCTATTCCTTGGATATCTTTCTGTATCCCTTTCTTGTTTTATACAGTTCAACTACCTTTTCCCGTAAATCTGTTGAAAAGTCTTTTGCTTTCCCCATGACTCACAATCCAGAAACGTCAGTGGCTGGTTGAAAGATGCAAGAGTCTGTCTGGATCCCAGAAACTCACTCAGCTTTTATGCACACACAATGATTACAAGTAAACAGGTCACAGGTGGGGATGTTACCTTTTTCAGCCATTCAAACCCAATTGTGTCAACTTCTGTGAATTTTATCGAGCCAAAATCACCAGGGTATGTAAACTTTTGATCAGGGTCATTTGCATGTTTTTGGTTGTCATTGTGATTTAAAAAAAAGAAAACACAATAGTTTGACAATAAATGACTTCACCCAGCCACTAATAATGTGTGGAAAAAAATGTTTTTGTGTTATCATTCATATTCTCTGAAAAAAGGCCAAGAAAGCAAAAAATCTGCCGGGGTATGTAAACTTTTGAGCGCAACTGTATTGAATCATTAACCTCGGCAGTCAAGTTTTCCATTCTGTAAGGGTTATTTATCTCCCTAAACCAGCCACCCAAAGATGGAACCTCGGAGGATATCCACAACCTTAGAGTCAAGGTGCGTGCAACTGTCAGGCAGAATCTCAGTAACCCATTCTTGTGAGAGCTTATAGATCCAGGGAGTATTGATAATAAGGCCATCTGAAGAGTGCCCACCAAGTTTTCACAACTGATTTTGTCCTATACATAAGATATAGCCTCTCAAAACGGCCTGAGAATCTCACAACTCCACCACACATAAACCATATCTTTGCTATATATCCAGCTTCTTTCGATGATATGAAGCACATCCGGACATCTATACCATCTGGTGAGTAATTTGTAATTCTTTTCCTGGACAGCGCATGCAATAGAAATTTTATGTGTGAAAAATTCTCCATTCCACCTCTACAAAAATCTAAGTGCTGAGTCTTTTAAATGCATTTTTTTTTTTACTAATAAAGGTGTTTCTTCTTCTTCTTCCTTCTTTTCTCATATGCAAAAATCAGATATCTGAATGAGGCCAAAGACTTACGGCCCCGTTACACGCTGCAATGTCTGAGTGATCCCACCAACAATCGGGATCGCTGGGACATCGCAATCTGATCGCGGGTGAGCTGTCACACAAGCAGACTCACCAGCGATCAGCGACCAGCGAGAACGCTCGTAACCAAGGTAAGTGAGGCCGTCGACAGGGTATGGGGTACCGGGGCTGATGGCGGTTTTGATGAAGGATCGCGGCTGGTCGATCCCCAGTCCCATACCCTGGACCCTCAATGGCGGGGAACGGTGGGGGATGAGGGAATTGTTAACATGACACCACCTATGGTGTCTGGTAACGGGTATACCAGCGCTGCAGCCGGCCGCTGAGGTGACGGTGGGTGCAGCAGAGTGTGGAACAGCTCCCCATAGTTGGAGCTTTCCCTCAGGGCAGCAGGGATGGATGAGGGGAGTAGTAGTTAAGTCTTTGCTGACACAGCGGTGAATTGCGGCGGTTAGACAGGCACACAGACACACAGGGATTGTTGTTTCGGTACCTTTTACTGGTGACAAGGTAACAGGTACAGTTCAGAGTATTAACGAGGGCGCAACTTGGGACTTCTACCTTAGAAAGTTATGAGGCCTCCTTTGTGTCTGTGCTCTGTGGTGTGGGGTAAGTCCTGCCTGAGCTTCTTCTCCCTCTCTGGGCTTTGTCCTAAACTCACAATGAGGTCCTACTGCGGGGTCCCTGTTTCTCCTATGGCCCCTGGTCCTATACTTGGTCAGTTTAGCGTCTCTTATTTGCTCTCCTCAGGGCTGAACTCCTCCTGAGTCTTCCGGGCTTTTGCTGTAGCACTAAATATTGGCAGCGTCGGACTCCGGTGTCCGGGTGTACTAAAGGGCTGTAGTAACCGGTTCCCTTTTCTTAGTTCCCTTCTTTCTCCACTTGCCTCCGACCCAGTCCCTAGGGCAGTGATGGTGAACCTATGGCACGCGTGCCAGGGGTGGCACGCAGAGCCGCCTCTGCTGGCACGCGGCCTCGCCACTACACTACCGCTTTGATCTGCCAGCGCGCGCCGTGGCGCCGGCAGATCAAAGCTGTGTCGGAGCAGAGGAGACATTTCTCCTCTCTCCGACACACTTCCAAGCCCGGCCCTCCCGGCCAGCGTCATGTGACAGCGGTCATGTGATGCACCCGGCGTCACGTGACCGCACTCAGCGCGGGTCGGGAGGAGAAGACACAGCAGAGTGCAGAAGATGTCAGCAGAGGAAACTGCAGCAGGAAGGTGAGCATGACTTTTTTTTTTTTCATAATCTATTTATAGCAACCAGGATGGGGCATTACTATGAGGGGCTGGATGGGGCATTACTATGAGGGGCTGATGGGGCATTACTATGAGGGGCTGGATGGGGCATTACTATGAGGGGCTGGATGGGGCATTACTATGAGGGGCTAATGGGGCATTACTATGAGGGGCTGGATGGGGCATTACTATGAGGGCTGGATGGGGCATTACTATGAGGGGCTGGATGGGGCATTACTATGAGGGGCTGATGGAGCATTACTATGAGGGGCTGGATGGGGCATTACTATGAGGGGCTGATGGGGCATTACTATGAGGGGCTGGATGGGGCATTACTATGAGGGGCTGGATGGGGCATTACTATGAGGGGCTGGATGGGGCATTACTATGAGGGGCTGGATGGGGCATTACTATGAGGGGCTGGATGGGGCATTACTATGAGGGGCTAATGGGGCATTACTATGAGGGGCTGGATGGGGCATTACTATGAGGGGCTGGATGGGGCATTACTATGAGGGGCTGGATGGGGCATTACTATGAGGGGCTGGATGGGGCATTACTATGAGGGGCAGGATAGGGCATAATCTGTGATGGGGCATTACTAAGAGGGGCAGGATGGGGCATAATCTGTGATGGGGCTGATGGGGCATTACTAAGAGGGGCTGGATGGGGCATAAAATTCTGTGATGGGGCATTACTAGGAGGGGGCAGGATGGGGCATAATATTCTGTGATGGCGCAATAGTAACAGGGGGCAGGATGGGGCATATTATTCTGTGATGGGGCTGATGGGGCATTACTAAGAGGAGGCAGGATGGGGCATATTATTCTGTGATGGGGCTGATGGGGCATTACTAAGAGGGGGCAGGATGGGGCATATTATTCTGTGATGGGGCTAATGGGGCATTACTAAGAGGGGCAGGATGGGGCATATTATTCTGTGATGGGGCTAATGGGGCATTACTAAGAGGGGCAGGATGGGGCATAATCTGTGATGGGGCTGATGGGGCATTACTAAGAGGGGCAGGATGGGGCATAATCTGTGATGGGGTTGATGGGGCATTACTAAGAGGGGCAGGATGGGGCATAATCTGTGATGGGGCTGATGGGGCATTACTAAGAGGGGCAGGATGGGGCATAATCTGTGATGGGGCTGATGGGGCATTACTAAGAGGGCCAGCATGGGGCATAATCTGTGATGGGGCTGATGGGGCATTACTAAGAGGGGCATGATGGGGCATAATCTGTGATGGGGCTGATGGGGCATTACTAAGAGGGGCATGATGGGGCATAATCTGTGATGGGGCTGATGGGGCATTACTAAGAGGGCCAGGATGGGGCATAATCTGTAATGGGGCTGATGGGGCATTACTAAGATGGGCAGAATGGGGCATACTATTCTGTGATGGGGCATTACTAAGAGGGGGCAGGATGGGGCATAATATTCTGTGATGGGGCTGATGTGGCATTACTAAGAGGGGGCAGGATGGGGCATATTATTCTGTGATGGGGCTATTGGAGCAATAGTAACAGAGGGCAGGATGGGGCACATTATGTGATGGGGCATATTATGTGATGGGGGCAGGATGGGGCATATTATTATGTAATGGGGCTGATGGGGCATATTACTATGTGATGGGGGCAGGATGTGGCAGATTAATATGTGATGGGGACGAGGATGGGGCATATTACTATGTGATGGGGACAAGGATAGGGAACATTACTGCTGGATGGGGCATATTACTGCAATGGGACAAGGATGGGGCATATTGGTGCAGGATGGGGCATATTACTGCAACGGGACAAGGATGAGGCACATTAGTGCAGGATCGGGCATGTTACTGCAAATGAATAAGGGTGGGGCATATTAATGGCAAGTGGACAAGGATGAGATACATTACTGCATGATGGGGCATATTATTTCAAGGGGAGAAGGATAGGGTATTACTGCAGAATGGGGCATATTACTGCAAGGGGACAAGAATGTGGCATATTACTGCAGGATGGGGCATATTGCTGCATGGGGACAAGGATAGGGCATTACAGCAGGATGGGCATTACTACATTATAGGGGCAGGATGGGGACATTACCACAAGGGACAAGGAAGGGACATACTACAAGGGGATAAGGATAAATACATTACTACAAGAAGGGGGTCAGGATAGGATCAGAATGGAGCACATAGCTAGAAGGAGAGGATCAGAATGGAGCACATAGCTAGAAGGAGAGGATCAGAATGGAGCACATAGCTAGAAGGAGAGGGTCAGGATGGAGCACATAGCTACAAGGAGAGGGTCAGGATGGAGCACATAGCTACAAGGAGAGGGTCAGGATGGAGCACATAGCTACAAGGAGAGGGTCAGGATGGAGCACATATGTGGCGCCCCAGCATCAAGGAGGCCACAAAAGGGAACTGCAGCCAGGCAGGTAGGACACTTGTTGCACACCAACACCCTCACAGCCCACACAACCCACGTGTAAGAGAAGGTTTACATCCAGCCCTGAGATTAGAACTCTATGGGATTGAGGGGTGGTGGATCAGAGGAGTGGGTTGGGCACACCAGAAGTCAGGTGACTTGACAGTATATAGGAAGGGGGAGGAGTGAAGGAAGTCAGTAAGGAGTAGGCTCAAGGTGCCGAGATGCAAAGACCAGAAGCTGAGCTGTAAAGACAGAAAGACAATCACACGTTCTGTGAGTGCAAGGCTAGGAGCGCAGAATCTGTACTGAGCCAGTGTGAGCCAGAGGGGAGAGAAAGCCTGTCCGACGCTGATGCCACCAGGAGTGTGACAGAACAGAGAGGGACGGTGGAACCCGTGCCCTAGACAGCAGCTAAAGCCACTGACTGCAGGCAGTCCCTCCTATGATACCGAGAGGAACAGAGAGAAGGAGCCTGGTAGAGCCTCAGACCGGAGGACTGCTGGAGGCTGGGCTGAGTAGAGTGTCGGCTCTAGAGGGGACCGCAGTTTACCCGGGATCCCCAAACAACACGACGGGGACCACAGCTCCACGTTAGGGTCCCCAACCCAAAGGACAGGCAGCTCAGTGACAACCAGGAGGGCCCACGAGGGGTCCGAGTCACCGCCATACTGTCCAGCGCACCACACACCACCCGTACAGACGGAGACCGTAGACAGCCCGGAAAGGACACTAAAGACTGTGTGAGGGGTCACAGGGAGAGAGGCCTGGCTGCAGAGCAAAGGGAACCCGGAGAGGGAGAATGTACCCGTGTATTGAAACTGTGCTTGAACTGTAAGAACTGCAACTGACTTGTAAACTGCTTGAAGAATTGAGAGTAAAAGACACGGAAAACCCTGAGTTGGCCTCTCTTGTCAGTCTCTATCTGCAGACTATTCCTCCCATACAGGTTGCAGCAGATTCCCACCTACAGAACTACAAGCCTGACAGCACCAGTAAGGAAGAGAGATCCTGCAGCGTTTGCAAAGTAAGTGTCCTGGACAATTTCAACACCCTTAACCCTTACTGCCTCGGGGATACAGTTCTTCCCACTGGAACTATAACATCTCCGCTGCCACTCCATCACCCCGGAGGTTCTGCAGCAGCGGCGGCCCCATCACTGGCCGCATCAAGTGGGTGGCGTCACGAGTGACATTTCCCCTGTAAATATTCCCCTTTATTTGCCGAGCCAGGGACACGGTCCGGACCAAGCCACCCAAAACTTCCCCGGCACCATCCGGTCCGGTACCGAGTACCCCCGTCCCGTGGGGCCCGACACATAGCTACAAGGAGAGGGTCAGGATGGAGCACATTACTGCAAGGAGAGGGTCAGGATGGAGCACATAGTTACAAGGAGAGGGTCAGGAAGGAGCGCATTACTAGAAGCGGAAGGTCAGGATGGAGCACATAGCTACAGGGAGAGGGTCAGGATGGAGCACATAGCTACAAGGAGTGGGTCAGGATAGAGCACATTACTGCAAGGAGAGGGTCAGGATGGAGTACATAGCTACAAGGAGAGGGTCAGGATGGAGCACATTACTGCAAGGAAAGGGTCAGGATGGAGCACATAGCTACAAGGAGAGGGTCAGGAAGGAGTGCATTACTAGAAGGGGAAGGTCAGGATGGAGCACATAGCTACAGGGAGAGGGTCAGGATGGAGCACATAGCTACAAGGAGTGGGTCAGGATAGAGCACATTACTGCAAGGAGAGGGTCAGGATGGAGCACATAGCTACAAGGAGAGGGTCAGGATGGAGCACATTACTGCAAGGAAAGGGACCAGGATTTCAGTATGAAATATGCTTGCATTCCATGATAAAATCTATCTTCTGTCTAATATTCTGCATTTTTTCCATACAGATCAATCCACCTGCTGTTTCTAGAAAGGGCAGTGGCAGCGACTCAGCTTCAATGTGCAGAACACATGAGCTGTCTGACCACTGCTGAAGAGAAGAGAAGACTGCAAAGGTAAGTTTAAAATCAATTAATTGTTAAAATAATTGAATTGATCATCAGTGTTTCAGGACTATAAGTCCTGTACAGGGAAGAGAGTTAGCATCTGCTGGCTCTCCCCCCTGTGCAGCGCTTGTGATTACCACTCCTGCTGTAATTTAGGTTATATTACCATATTGGCACTTCGCCATAAATAATTTAGTTTTGGGTTGCGGTTTGGGCACTCGGCCTCTGAAAGGTTCGCCATCACTGCCCTAGGGTATGCACAGATGTTAGTGGTCCCTGGTCCTGGGCCTGGATCTCTCCCAGCGACCAGCTCCTCACTCCTCTCTCTCCAACTCTCTCTCTAGACTGACTTCTGGGACTAACTCCTTCCCTCAGGCCTGGATGTTCTTAAAGGGGAACTGACTTAAGGCAGCCAGTAGGGCTCTCCCTTCAGGTCTGTGGTGGAAAGTGGTGTGTGCTGTGTTAACCAAGGTGTAATTCCATCCTTGCATCGGTGGACCCTGAGGCAATCCTCCGAAGGGGTGCCACATTCCCCCCTAGTTAAATACAGGCCTCCGGGACTGAAACATTTTTCCATTAACATGTCATAACTATTTACATTTGATAATTGTACAGAGTCTTAAAAATGAAAAATGTACAAAAACCAGGTAAAAATAGGAAAACGGGTAACCAGTCCATACACTGCTAGTCCATCCGCTGCAGGCTGTTTAGGGGTGTCGAAACAGGGGTTTGCCACTACCAGTCCTGTGGCTATGGTCCATTTTTGAAAACAGGAAAGGGGAACAGGAAAGTCCATCAGGTAAAGTCTCTTATAAGCTTAAAGTTCAAAAGCATAACTATGTACAATACGGGTGTCTCTGCTTAGGAGGCCTGGCTTCACTTATACCACCCCCAGGCACTTTCTTCCCCTAACTTGATGTGCATGGGGGCTAATCCAGTTCCTCCACCCATCTGTACACTACCTTTAACAACATATTTACATTTTCCACATTTTATGACTTGCTCTCTGTACCTGAGTGGTTGGTGTCCTAGATTGACACGTGTTGACCTACGTGGTTGTGGTGTAGGGTCTGTGAGAGTGGGTCTATGTGTAACTGGTAAACTGGTAGCAGTCTGCTACTACCTGATCTCACAGTAGGAATGGCTGTCACACACGCCGATGCTGGCCACCCAGCGGGAGTCCAACGATCAAAAAATGGTCCTGGCCATTTACCAACGATCAGGGAGCTGATCGCTGGTCGTTAGTACATGTCACACGCAGTTACGTCGCTACGAGGTCGCTGCATCGTCACAACACCGGTGACGTTGCAACGATATCGTTAGCGATATCATAGCGTGTAAAGGGGCCTTTACTGATAGGATGTTTAGATTGTGAGCCCCAATGGGGTCAATGTTGCAAATGTATGTAAAGTGCTATGGAATTAATAGCACTAAATAAATGAATATATTTTTATTATTATTATTATTATTATTATTATTATTATTATTACTATGGAACATATCATAAGTGAAGAAATTATGATTTAACCTCAATTTGCGGTTTCTGTGCTGCATGTAAAGTGTAGAGAGCCGGTCTTAGCCAATAATGTAACATGTATAGTCAGGTTCACCAAAAAAACATACATTTTAGGTTTTTACAAATTGACTCTTCAGGTTGAATCTACGAGTAACGTCTCCCGACCTTATAGGTCCCTGCTCTTTCACAGTAGTAATTGCAATGTGCTTCTCTCCGGCATTTTTGCTGTAAATCTTCAGATTCTGAGCATAATAGAATTAACTTACAAATATGGTTGCAGTAATTGTTAGTGTGCACAAATGGTCAGAGTAATCTCGGGGCACAAGATTAGGTGAAAGCTAAATGGGGAGAGCTAATGGAAGCCCCAGCACTTTGGGAATGGCAAACACTGAAAGGCATAATTGCTCGAGGAGTAGAAGAGGCGGCCCCGGTGCTGTCCATCTAATAGAGATCAGAAAAGTGCAGGCTCGTTGTCCAGGGAGCTGGTAAAGGGATGTAATGTGCGACAGATGGAGGGGGTCTGCTGGCAGACAGACAGAATCCACAGACAGACCATGTAGGATAACGTACAGCAGCAGAGAGCTCTGGAACATGGATTAAAGTATGGGAATATTAATGATAATTAAAAAATACATGACTGTTACAATCATTCAGAGACAGGCCGCCCAAAGGTTACACTACAGAGTAAAAAAAGTGGGAAAAACGAATGTTGTTGGTCCCTGTTTATGCCATGGGCAGCATTTATTTAATCTCCCCTTTGTTTCTCCTGTGCTAGTATTGTACATATAAAACAGTAAAAAAGGGACGTTTTATGCCTCATTCACGTGACAACTTTAAAGATTATACGACTTGTATTCTGAAAAATGTTGCATTTCGGGTTCATGATGTGCTTTGTATTTATATTAATTTCTGCTCTGTATATCCTTATAAGATCAGGTTCATGATGTGCTTTGTATTTATATTCATTTCTGCTCTGTATATCCTTATAAGCTCAGGTTCATGATGTGCTTTGTATTTATATTCATTTCTGCTCTGTATATCCTTATAAGCTCAGGTTCATGATGTGCTTTGTATTTATGTTCATTTCTGCTCTGTATATCCTTATAAGGTCTGGTTCATGATGTGCTTTGTATTTATATTAATTTCTGTTCTGTATATCCTTATAAGATCAGGTTCATGATGTGCTTTGTATTTATATTCATTTCTGCTCTGTATATCCTTATAAGCTCAGGTTCATGATGTGCTTTGTATTTATATTCATTTCTGCTCTGTATATCCTTATAAGGTCTGGTTCATGATGTGCTTTGTATTTATATTCATTTCTGTTCTGTATATCCTTATAAGATCAGGTTCATGATGTGCTTTGTATTTATATTCATTTCTGCTCTGTACATCCTTATCAGGTCAGGTTTTTTAATACATGCGGCAGATCTCTTTGTTTAAAGCCATGTTCCCACTTAGCATAAATTTTGCATATTTTCGGCTACGTTTTTTTTGTGCAGAAAATTTGCTGTCAAAGCAAAGTGGATGCGATTTCCTAAAAAAATCCTGAAACAAATTGTGATATTTCTAAATGTATCTACCGGTATGAACAGCTTGTAAAAAAGAACAGAATTAATGCTTTTCTGTACAAAAGAAAAAAAAAAAAACATATGAAAACCTCTGCTTTAAAATGTATAAAATAGATGTGAAAATGCAGCAAAAAACCTCAAACATTTATCAGAGGAAATTGTTATTGCTTAATATGGTGTAAAAATATGCAGCTATAAAGCAGCAAAAACAGACAAAAAAGCATAACATTAACAGATACTTCTATGTAAAATCCCATTTTTCTCATTATTTTAAAGTTAGATCCATTAAAGGGAATCGGACAGCGGGTTTTTGCAACTTCATTTGAGAGCAGCATTCTGTAAGCAAAGAGACCCTGAATCCAAAGATGTATCACTTAGATTACTGGCTGCAGTGATTCAGAAACAAAGTTTTTAGATTTAGCAATGCAGCAGAGCATAGAGAGCTCCCCTTGCCCACACCAAGCTCTGTATGTACAATGTCTATAAACAGTGAGCTGCTAATCCCAGAAAGGGGGCAGCTTTGACTCGCTGTGTCCAGCAATGATAGGCTACTGAAGCTAAAACAAACATAGCAGGTAAACAACAACACACTTTGTGATAAGAGACTCATCACGGAAATGACTGTTAACCCTTAAGGCATGCTGTCTTCAGATTACATAGCAAAAACCTGCTGACAGATTCTCTTTAAACGGAACAAGGCATGTTTTTCAGTGATCTGTTTGGATCCATTTTTGTTTTTGTCTCTATTAACCGTTTTATTAAGAGAAATTATTTTTAGTTTTTCTAAAATCAAATTCTTTGTCCACTATCAAATCATACAATTGTCTACAGTTGTGACTTTAGGATGTTGCTTATACCTATATCAGATGGAAAAAAATGAAAATTGGTGGTGAGAATAAAGAGATTCAAGAATTCAAGGCAAAAAATATACAGCATTCCTTGTCCACATTCAGTAGGAGCAGTGGAGACACAACATATAGCTGGCTGCATGTAGATGTAAGGCTCTCGTTATACGCCTGGCATAGAATGCGGATAAAAATAACAAGCCATATACCATGGAGTCAGGGTGGACGTTTTACTTGACTGCACTTTACAATACAAGTGTGGCTGCGATATCCAGAGGTATGTCAGCCACATGGACAACACTTTTGCCCACGTTTGTACATTAAAGGGTTATCCCCCCCCACCCTTGAGAAACAACTTATTCCCTATCCATTGAATAAGGGATAACTTGTCGATCACTGGGGATCCAACAACTGGAAGTCCCCCTCTCCGCAGCAATCCTGAGAGCAAGGCTTAAGATCCTCAAGAGTGGGACCTGCAGCCACGTCTTGAAGGGAGCGGAGGTGCACATGCTAAATCTCCATTTCATCCACTGCCTAAAAGAAAAATGAGTACAGCACTCTGCTTTAGGGTGCATGCACACGATAAGGATATGCAGCTTTTTGCACACGATAAGGATATGCAGCTTTTTGCACATCATAAGGATATGCAGCTTTTTGCACACCATAAGGATATGCAGCTTTTTGCACACCATAAGGATATGCAGCTTTTTGCACACCATAAGGATATGCAGCTTTTTGCACACGATAAGGATATGCAGCTTTTTGCACATCATAAGGATATGCAGCTTTTTGCACACCATAAGGATATGCAGCTTTTTGCACACCATAAGGATATGCAGCTTTTTGCACACCATAAGGATATGCAGCTTTTTGCACATCATAAGGATATGCAGCTTTTTGCACACCATAAGGATATGCAGCTTTTTGCACACCATAAGGATATGCAGCTTTTTGCACACGATAAGGATATGCAGCTTTTTGCACATCATAAGGATATGCAGCTTTTTGGAAGCAACGTCTTGGAATAAAAACGCGCGTCGAAAAAGAAAAGAAAAATCGCGATAGAAAACAAAAGCAAAACCTAACCTAGTAGATGCAGAAAATCTGCAACATAAAAAACTCGTCAAATACTAATCAGGAGAATGCAGCCTTGTAGTTCCCACAATGAGCTTTTGGTGACTTTTTTAATGTCGCAGAATTTCTGCAACTATTAGGTAAATTAAGTGAGTCTGGCTTAACATTGGCGTTTGGGTGTGTCACGTCAGCATGCGTACAACATTGCATACCTACGGATCCGCCTTGCGTCACTATCTTTAACATGGAGACGAAGGGTATATGCGCAGGCATCCGTTGGTGTGCACCTGCATGCCGTAGTGTCTTTTTCATGTGTCCAAAGGCATCATGTTGCGTTTAGGGGAGCATGAATGTGCATGAAATCAGCGCATGCATCCTGGTGCGCTGAAACCATATATTGATTGCTATGGCAGCGCACCGTCCTCCGAATGCATACGGGTAGACGGATGTGCCAACAAGCAAAATCTCTCTCCTCGTGTCCCGACCTTAATTTCAATGGAAGTTTTCATTCATGTGGATCCTCATAAAACATGCGTCAGTGTACGTTCTGGCATGCGTCTCCGGATCAAGACGTCAAACTAGCGTTATTTATCATTTTTCCTTGTGTTTTTGTCTGTGATTTGTTTACAAGCCTTTTTGATGCTGAGGCTTCTGTCCCTTCGTGTTATGTCATGCTATAAACAAAGCTGCTTGTTTTTGTTACTTCCTGGCTATGACAACTTTGTTGATAAAGTCATGTGCGGATTACATGCGTTTTTATACATTCTCAGTGTGGAAACACACGTGTATTTTTACCTGCAGATTTTCCGAATCTAATGCAAGTCTATGAGGAAAATCTGCATTGAAAACTCAGCGTTCCGGCAAGAGAACTTGACATGTTGTAGATTTGAATCAGGGACCGCAGGTCAATTTATACTACCCGTATATACCCGTGTATAAGCCGACCCGTGTATAAGCCGACCCCCCTACTTTTGCCCCCAAAACCTGGGAAAACCTATTGACTTGTGTATAAGCCGAGGGTGGAACCCATCACAGGTATACAGCCCCCAGCAGTGTGGTATACAGCCACCCCCAGTGGTATACAGGCCTCCCCAGTGGTAGTATACAGCAGCCTCCCCAGTGGTATATACAGGCCACAGCAGTATATACAGGCCCCAGCAGTATTGCAGCAGCCTCCCCAGTGGTATATACAGGCCGCCATGGTATATACAGCAGCCCCAGTGGTATACAGCAGCCCCAGCAGTATATACAGCAGCCCCAGTGGTATATACAGCAGCCCCAGTGGCATACAGCAGCCTCAGCAGTATATACAGCAGCCCCAGTGGTATAAACAGCAGCCCCAGTGGTATACAGCTGCCCCAGTGGTATACAGCAGCCCCAGTGGTATACAGCAGCCCCAACAGTATATACAGCAGCCCCAGTGGTATACAGCAGCCCCAGCGGTATATACAGCAGCCCCAGTGGTATATACAGCAGCCCCAGTGGTAAATACAGCAGCCCCAGCAGTATATACAGCAGCCCCAGTGGTATATACAGGCCCCAGCAGTATATATAGCAGCCCCAGTGGTATATACAGCAGCCCCAGTGGTATACAGCAGCCCCAGTGGTATATACAGCAGCCCCAGTGGTATACAGCAGCCCCAGCAGTATATACAGCAGCCCCAGTGGTACACAGCAGCCCTAGCGGTATACAGCCCCCCCATCAGTGGTATACAGGGCATACAGGGCCCCCCTTGCTGCCGCACACCTGTAAAACAATAGATCATTATACTTATCCCTGTCGCCGCCGCTCTCTGACACCGTGCTCCTCCGGGTCTTCATGCTTCCTCCTCCGGCGCACAGGTAATGACGTCATTGCCTGCGCCCGCCGGAGGAAGCATGAAGACCGGAGGAGCACGGTGTCAGAGAGCGGCGGCGACAGGGATAAGTATAATGATCTATTGCTTTACAGGTGTGCGGCAACAAGGGGGGGCCCTGTATACCACTGATGGGGGGGGGGAGGCGCTGTATGACTCGTGTATAAGCCGAGGGGGGACTTTTCAGCACATTTTTTGTGCTGAAAAACTCGGCTTATACACGAGTATATACGGTAAGTAAAAAAACAGAATCAGGGTTGTAGAGTCAGAATCCGAATCCATTTTGGTGGAGTCAAACCGACTCCTAAAATATATAATAAATTGGGTACAGCAGTTCAATGCTGAATATTATTATGAATTAATATTATGTTCTATATAAATATCTTGAATATTGTATCATAATAATGATTAAAGCCTGATGTTACCACTGTACTACAATACATTTATCACTTAAACATGAACCATGTATGAGGGAGTCGGAGAGCTGGAGTTGGAGTCCTGGAGTCAAAGTCAGGGAACTTGGGGACCCGGAGTCGGTGGTTTGGCTTACCTGGTGGAACGTAGCTTTAAAGTCTCCAAATGCATAAATATCTGCATTATATTTTAATGCAGGACATTATGAAACACATTTTTGCTGGTTTTAAGATCAGTGGTCTTTTTTTCTTTCACATTCCCTTCTATAAAACCTTAAAACCAAATGTAACAAACTGAAAAATATACCATCCAACACACCTGTAACAAAAAAATATACATGTTTTAATACAACTCTGTGACCTAGGCCAACTAAAGAAGCATAATACTGTAAGTCTTCCACATGAAAGTCTATGGGAATGGTACGGTACATATCGGTGTAATTAATTTTTGCCAGTCTGGCATGGGAACCAACCGTAATCAAGTATAGCCAAGCTTTATGTTTATATGTTCAACGTTTTAACAGGTAAAATATATATTTTAATGTGAAATACATGATCATCCACACTGTAGGTGAGGGATCAGACCAGTAGACTCTCTGCCCTGTATCCTTCTATACCGTATCCTTGTATGTCTTCCCATCGGTATTTGCTTGGTTATGGGTTTTGCACTTTGTAGGCTGCAGATTATTTCTCTAGGACTGTATATGATCAGGGTCTTGTGGGGTTACAGCTGCGTTTGAAGAGTTAAGATGACTGTGTGACGGTCTCATTAGGAGTCAATTATTCCCTTTGTTCACAGATGACAGCACATTACTAGTAGAATATGCACTTGTGTGTCCTCCACATTAGTCAGGAGCTTCCCATGGCTCAGCAGCTGTTGTGGAACTACAAGTCACAACAAGCTCAGCCAGACTTTGTACTTTAACAGGAATTTGTGCAAATAATATATCCGACATGATAGGGAAGTGGTCTCATTGAGAATGTATGTACTCTAAAGGGTTACGCTGGCTTCACACCATGGGTTTGTGCATCAGGTTCTGTCCGGTTTGAAAAGGACAGAACCTGATCCGGTTTTGCCTCCCATGTATCCCTATGGTGCTGTATTGGTCGTATTTGGCCATCAGGTTTTGTGTATTCTGTGCCTGATCCGGTTTTGTCAGGTTTTTCACTGTCTTCAAAATCGGAGCCTGCAGCATTTTTTGTCTCCGGTGCAAAAATCCGACAAAACCAGACAGTACCGGATCTGGCGCAATCCGGTTCCCATATAATGGGTCGGATCTGTGAAAAAATTGGTTCATTTCCTGGAACTGTTTTTTTGCACAGAGCATGCTCAGAAATCTTGCCGTTCTAACTTCAGCACCATGGACAGCAGTATTTCATGCACAGGCTGTGAATTCAGCACCATGGACAGCAGCACAGCACACACAGGCAGACTTCAGCACCATGGACACCAGAAGAAAAGGAATCCTGCAAAAAAAGAGAATTTTGTTTACGTACCGTAAATTCTTTTTTCTTTAATCATCAATGGGAGACCCAGACAATGGGGTTTAGGGCTCTGCCCTCCGGAGGTCACACTAGGTACTACAAGTTTGTAGACACCGCCTCCTCCGCTTATAAACCCCTACCGCAGGGAACATCCTCAGTTTGGTCTACAAGCTGCGAGGAGGAAATAAACCACACCCGAAACATCGGGAAGAATGCCGTACACAAAACGGTTCAACAACCCGGCAAACACTGTCTCAACAGAGAACAGAGCAAATGCAAAACATGCAAAGGAACAACTGGGTGGGTGCTGGGTCTCCATTGATGATTAAAGAAAAAAGAATTTACGGTACGTAAACAAAATTCTCTTTTTTCTGGTCATCATAATGGGAGACCCAGACAATGGGGATGTCCTAAAGCAATACCCCAGGGCGGGAAGAGTTCCTCAACAAGACGGATAACACATGGTTCCCTTTTAAAGGTGGGCAACCGCCGCCTGGAGAACCCGCCTGCCCAAACTTGCATCCGCAGAGGCATGGGCATGCACCATATAGTGCTTAGAGAAAGTGTGCAGGCTGGACCAAGTGGCCGCCTGACACACCTGTAGAGCAGACGCTCGATGTCGCAATGCCCAGGAGGCACCTACGGCTCTGGTAGAGTGAGCCTTCAATCCCACCGGGAGAGGCAAACCAGAAGTCAGGTAAGCCTCCTGGATGGATGCCTTAATCCATCTGGCCAATGTCGATTTCGACGCCGCAGACCCCTTACAGCGACCTGTCGTAAGAACAAATAAGGAATCCGAACTCCTGAAGGAGGCGGTCCTAGACACATAAATGCGTATAGCTCTCACGAGATCCAGAGTATGGAGGTCGCGTTCAACCTGATGAACGGGAGCGGGGCAAAATGATGGGAGAACAATCTCCTGGTTCAGGTGGAAAGTTGAAACCACCTTCGGCAAGAATTCTGGCCGTGGACGCAACACCACCTTGTCTTGGTGAACCACCAGAAAGGGTGACTTGCACGATAGTGCAGCCAATTCTGAGACCCTCCTCAGAGACGTAATCGCCACCAGAAAGGCCACTTTCTGGGATAGACGAGATAGAGAAACCTCCCTCAGAGGTTCAAACGGCGGTTTCTGCAATGCCGCCAGGACCATGTTAAGGTCCCAAGGGTCTAGAGGTCTCTTGTAGGGCGGAACCATCCGTGACACCCCCTGCAGAAATTGACGGACCTTCGGGAGGAGCGCCAATCGCCTGTCAAACAGCACAGAAAGTGCTGATACTTGACCTTTCAAAGAGCCAAGGGATAATCCCAATTCCAAACCCGACTGTAGGAAAGCCAACAACGTCGGGATGGACAAGGGCCACGGAGACCGTCCGCCAGAGGCACACCAAGTAAAAAAGATTTTCCACGTTCTGTGGTACATCTTCCTGGAAACTGGCTTCCTAGCCCGATTCATAGTGGCAACCACCGTAGGGGAGAAACCCCTGGATGTCAGCAGCCAGGCCTCAAGAGCCATGCAGTCAATCTGAGGGCCCTGGAATTGAGGTGGAAGAATGGGCCTTGCGCGAGTAAATCTGCGCATTCTGGAAGAGCCCACCTGTGTCCGCCTGACAGTTGCCACAGGTCCGGATACCAGGACCTCCTGGGCCAGTCTGGAGCCACTAGAATGGCTACGCTGCACTCCGACCTGATTTTCCACAGCACCCTGGGAATCAGAGCCAGAGGCGGGAACACATACGGTAGATGGAATCTGGACCAAGTCAAGATCAGGGCGTCCGCTCCCAGAGACTGGGGGTCCCATGACCTCGCCATGTATTGCGGAACCTGATGATTCAGCCGTGAGGCCATCAGATCCACGTCCGGAGTGCCCCATCTGCTGCAGATGTCCTGGAAGACGTCTGGATGAAGAGACCACTCTCCGGCGTCCATCCCCTGCCGGCTCAGATAGTCGGCCTCCCAGTTTTCGACCCCTGGGATGTGAACTGCGGAGATCAGGCAGTTGTTGTCCTCCGTCCAGGCCAGGATGCGGTGGACTTCGGCCAGAGCCTCTGCACTCCTGGTTCCTCCTTGATGATTTATATAAGCGACGGCCGTCGCATTGTCGGACTGAACCCGAATGGGTTGTCCTGAGAGGAATCTCTGAAAAGCCAGGAGTGCCAGATAGATCGCCTTGATCTCCAGTACGTTGATCTGCAACGCCGACTCCGACTGAGTCCAGAGGCCTTGGGCCCTGTGGTGCAAGAACACCGCCCCCCAGCCCTTCAGACTGGCGTCGGTGGTCACCACTAACCATGACGGTTTGATGAAGGACCGGCCCCGAGACAAGTGATGTGGCTGTAGCCACCACGGCAGGGAATCCCTGGTCGGTAGGGAAAGGGTCACCAGCCGATTCAGAGAGATCGTCCTCTTGTCCCACCTGCGGAGAATCTCCAGCTGAAGAGTACGGAGGCGAAATTGTGCGAACGGCACCGCCTCTATTGCTGCCACCATGCGCCCCACCAGCTTCATCAACACCCGTAGGGATGATTGTGGTGACAGGAGGACTGCTTGTACTCCTGATTGGATCGCCATCTGTTTGACTCGTGGCAGAGACACCAGGGCTGAGGCTGTGTTGAAGTCCATGCCCAGATATGTCAAAGACTGGGTCGGAACTAGCGTTGACTTCTGAATATTGAGGAGCCAACCGAACTGTTCCAGAGACCGCATGGTCACATGCAGGCTCTCTTGACAGAGGTGTTCTGATGGCGCCCTGACCAGCAGGTCGTCTAAATAGGGAATGACGGCATGTCCCTGCATGTGCAGGAGAGCCATCATGGAGGCCATCACTTTTGTGAACACCCGCGGTGCCGAGGCCAACCCGAACGGCAGCGCCACAAATTGGAAGTGTTCTTCCCCCACTGCGAATCTCAACCAGCGCTGATGAGCCGGTGCAATGGGCACGTGAAGGTAAGCGTCTCTGATATCTATGGACGCTAGGAAGTCCCCCTGTGACACAGCTGCGATCACGGAGCGCAGTGATTCCATACGGAACTTCCGAACCAACACGTGACGGTTGAACAACTTCAGGTCCAGTACTGGGCGGAAGGATCCGTCCTTCTTTGGGACGATAAAGAGGTTGGAGTAAAAACCCCTGAACCTCTCTCCTGAAGGCACCGGGATTACCACTCCGTCTCTGCAGAGACCCTCCAACACCTGGTAAAAAGCCTGAGCCTTTTCTGGTGACGGGACCGACCGATGGAATCGGGATATCGGCTTTGACGTCAGCTCTATCCTGTACCCTCGCGAGATCACGTCTCGAACCCACTGATCTTGAACGTGAAGCAGCCACTTGTCCTGAAAGCGAGACAAGCGGCCCCCCACCTGTGGGGAGGCAGGATGAGAGAGCGAGTCATGTAGAGGCGGGTTTGGGGGTGGCAGCTGCCGCCCCCGCCGGCTTCTTTGGACGACTCTTAGAGCGCCACTGGGAAGCGGGCTTTCCCCCTCGGTCCGTGCGAGCGGACGGTGCTGATGACTGCGAGCTGAAACGAAAGGACCACTGTTTTGGGTTCCTTTTAACGGTATACCGTGGCTTAGGCTTATTCTGCGGTATCTTAGACTCAGCAGAATCCTTAATCAGCTTGTCCAGTTCGGTGCCAAAAAGCCTGTCACCAGCAAACGGAAGATTCTGTAAAATCTTCTTGGATGTGGCATCTGAGTCCCAAAGACGCAGCCACAACAACCTGCGGATCGCTATAGCATTGGCCGAAGCCACAGCTGAGCGAGTGGCAGTTTCCAGGGTCGCCGTCCTGGCGTAGTCCGCATAGGCCCTTGCCCTTTCGGTAAGTGCTAGGACCTCTGGACTGGATCTTGCCATGTCAGTGATACCGTCCAAGCAGGTAGTAATCGCTTGTAAGGTCCAGACCGTGGCAAAATTAGGGGCAAATGAAGACCCCACAGCCTCATAGGAAGACTTGGCGAGCTGCTCGACCTGTCTATCCGTCGCATCCTTCAGCGAGGAGCTATCAGAGGCAGAGAAAAGGGAGCGTGCAGCAATCCTGGTCATGGAAGCGTCCACCTTCGGGGACTGCGACCACTCCTGAAGCACCTCCTGGGGGAAGGGGAAGCGATTGTCCTTGGTTTTACGGACATAACGCCGCCCAGGATGTAACCTGGGAGCTCTAACCACCCTTCCAAAATTAGTGTGGTCCATGAAGGAGCCACTTGGTCTAGCCTCAGGCCGCAGCCATTGATAGACCTCCTTCGGGTGCACCGTCACCTCCTCAGGGGGTGTCACGAGACGTAAAGTCTCGTTGATAGAGGACACCAGATCCTCCACCCCGTCTGGTGGTTCAGATACGGACACAGACCCGAAATTTGAACCCCCATCATCGTCCTCACCATCAGAGGAACGCTCCTCCTCAGAGGGAGCCTGGAGCTCGGGTGACTCCTCACGACGAGCCCGCTTAAGGGGTCTCACAGCAGAAGAGGGAGACGCCCGGGGGTAACTGGACGGAGTAGCTGGGCTATCCAGCCTCCTATTAAGTGCCTCCAGGGATTGCGACATGGAGGACAGCTGAGACAACAGATTTTCATTGATCTTATTCTGAGTCTCCCATGGCCCTGAGATCACCTGAACCTCAGGGTATAGCACCGGAGCTGCTGACTCAACAGTGCCAGCCCGGGCCTCTGGGCGTCCGCAGTTATTGCAGGACCCCTCCACCAGTGTTCCATTGCATGTAGCACAGGTAATGGTGGTCTCTGCCGCCCTAGCAGCACGCTTCCCGGCTGAGGACATCGCCACAGTAGGGGAAGATAAGCCAAAATGCAGTACAACAAAACCGGGAGTCCCGGTGGCTTACCGACCGCAGTAAAACGGTATGAGGAAGCGGTGTGTGTGTGTGACCTCCGCGACGGTTTCCGGTCTCCCCTCTTGGAGTGCAGGCGCACACTGCATACAAATCCCAACCGGGAAGTGAGGGTAAAGATGGCCGCCGACAGTGAAACTGTGGGCGGCGCCGAAGACACGCGGGAAACACACACACACGCCCATCGGTGACGTCACCGCACGGGCTGCTTCCCATCCTCCAAGCAGCCTCAGCATGAGGGAGCCGGAGCCCGCAGCGCGGGAAAAAGTGTAACAAGTTATACACAGACTGCATGTACAAACAAACATCCGCAGCCCACGGCCTCAGCCCCTGTGACACACAGGGCGGTCAGCCAGGGTGACCCCAGCACAGGGTACACCCGCAGCACCGCGGACCCGAGGGTAACGCGCGGTCTGAGTGTCAGGCCACATAAAGTGACAGACACTACCCCCAGGCACACAGGAGACACAGAGTGCCTCAGTGCCGGTCCGGTCTGTAAGCACCATTTAGGGAGGCCTCGGACGGGGGTGCAGCACCAGTCCGGAGTGTAAGCACCATTTAGGGAGGCCTCGGACTGGGCTGGCTCCAGTCCGGTCTGTAAGCACCATTTAGGGAGGCCTCGGACGGAGCGGAGCTGTGCAAGGCTCCCATCTCCCACTCTCCAGAGCCCCCCAGAGAGGGATGGAAAGGAGCGCAACAGCGTACCGGGAGAACACAAAGTGTCCAGGCCCTAGGCCCTCCGGTACCTCCACCTGCGTGTTCCACAAGGGTGAGCGGGGAGGCTGTCGCAGGTCCCGACTGGAACCTTTTTACCTTGTCTTCAGACGCCATCACGTAAGCTGTGAGAATGCAGTGAAGTGCAAGCAAAGCGTGATCCTCCGAGCACACTAAGTTTAAAACTGAGGATGTTCCCTGCGGTAGGGGTTTATAAGCGGAGGAGGCGGTGTCTACAAACTTGTAGTACCTAGTGTGACCTCCGGAGGGCAGTGCCCTAAACCCCATTGTCTGGGTCTCCCATTATGATGACCAGAAAAATAGGATTTGCACATCCTGTCCTCTCAGGTTCTGTTTAATGGATCCTGCAAAAAACAGGATCCACTCTGACAGACAATAACCGTGGTGTGAAGCCAGTCTTAAGGGCCTGTTACACGCTATGATATCATTAACGATATCGTTGGTACGTCACGGCTTTTTGGGCAGAGCAACGATGTCGTTGTGTGTGACACATAGATACGACCAAAGATAAGTCGCTGATCGTTGATCGCAGGTTTATGAACTGGACCATAAATCAGTCGTTGATCGTACGTTCGATCTGCTGCATCGTCGTGTGTGACACCGTGATAACGATCTCGTTTACGACTTCGCCTATTCAGAGATGAAGGACGTAGGCGACCAAACAACCGCAAGTATCGTTCACTTGTTGCAGAATTGTTGCTGTGTCGTTCACGATACCTGTACCTGTGACACCTCACCAGCGATCATTGAACGACATTCAAGCGATCCAGGTCAAGTCGGATCGTTGGTCGGATCGGTGAGACATTGAAGCGTGTAACGGGCCCTTAAGGCTGTGTGCTCATGATGAGTTTTTAGTGAGTCTCTGATCCTGTGTATTTATACTGCATTTAAAACTCAGTGTCTTGCAGTTCCAGCAAAGTGGATGGGATTTATAGATATCTCCTGCCCACTGTGCTTTATTTTATTCAGTGTAAA
The DNA here is from genome assembly GCA_033576535.1 of Allobates femoralis. Lineage (NCBI taxonomy): Eukaryota > Metazoa > Chordata > Amphibia > Anura > Aromobatidae > Allobates > Allobates femoralis. The sequence goes on from JARQOC010000005.1 coordinate 535,483,111, forward strand.
CTGACCTGCAGTGCATGTTTCAAATTCATATGTGAATTACTGTATAAGTACGCTGAGATTTATGTGCAGATTTTTCTCATAGACTTGCATTAGATGCAGAAAATCCACAGGTAAAAAACACATAAGAAAACTTGCATATCTGAGAATTTTCCTAATCACATTCAAGTTTAAAGGCCACTTTACACACACCAACTTATCTGTCCAACTTCTGAACAGATCTCTGGTTGCAGTGAAATCATGGACACATTGTTACATTTGTACACAGCCACAAAATGGAGCAATGTGTCCATGATTTCACTGCAACCAGTAAGTTGTTCAGAAGTTGGACAGACAAGTTGGTGTGTGTAAAGTGGCCTTAAGGCCGGCTTCACACCACGGTTTTCAGCTGTCAGGTTCTGATCCGGTTTTGCCCCCATGTGTCCTTAAGGTGCCGGATTGGTCCTATTTGGCCATCCGGTTTTGTGGTTTTAGTCCCCGATACGATTTTGTCCGGTTTTTCATCGGGCGCAAAATTGGAGTCTACGGGTTTTTTTTTCTCCGATGCAGAAATCAGACAAAATCGAATCCTTCCGGATCCGGGGCGATCCATAATATAGGAGTCTATGGGCGCTGAATTTGTAAAAAAAATCGGATCGTTTCCCGCATCTGATGAAAATCACAGCGTAGGCTCTGTAATGCTGCCGCGCTCATTCAGCACCATGGACAGCAGCATTTCAGAGACATGGCTGAATGTTCAGCACCATGGAGAGCAGCAGAAACCGAATCCTGCAAAAAACAGGATCGGAGTACATATTTGCCCATATTTGCTGCTCATCCTGTGCTGTCAGGTTCTGTCCGGTGAATCCTGCAAAACACCGGACAGAATCTGACAGCTGAAATCCTTGGTGTGAAGCCGGCCTAAGGGTGCGTGCACACGATCAGTGAATGCAGTTTTGGACGCAGCAGCAAGACGATGTGCAAAACGCTGCATTGTACAGTAGAAGCACAGTGGATGGGATTTCAAGAAATTCTATCCTCACTATGCTTCACCCGACCGCAGCTTTAATTTACCTGCAGTGCAGGTTGCCGGCATTCAGCTTCATGAAATGAACATGCTGGGGCGTCGGAAGCGGCTCCCATCGGGTGACTGCAGAGAGAAGCCGCCCCGCAGCCGCCGCACATGGCGAGTACAGGGCAGCTGCGGTCATCCTGCAGCCACTCTCAGCTTCCCTCAGGTCCAGAGGAGCTGCGTACAAGACATAGCTCCTCCGGACTGTGAGCACATGTCCTAAGGGGTAAGTATGCAAGTAAAATTGAGATTTATTACAAGAGAAATTGATATGTTGTGGATTTCAAAATCGCAGTAGAAGTTAGTTTACACCGAGTATAAGTCCCATCCACTTGGCTGGAACTGTAAGACCAATGGCATAACTAGAGTCCGAGAGGCCCCCATGTGCAAGATTTGGACCTGGGTCCCCTCCTGCATGCTAGTCAGATATATGGGACCTTATAGCATTCTAAATTCTTTAGAGACATATGTGTTGTCCTCCCCTCATTATGTGATATTGCACCACATCCTGGTATGTATGACCACTATATTGAGCCCATCTTGATATATCCTCATGTACAACACCATGAAATTAACAGTGCTCTAATAATAAATAATAATATGTCCAAATCCTGGTGCATTTCAATAAATTAGAATATCATCAAAAAGATTATATATACTGAATTACTGAAATAAATTAAGTGAAACACATACAATGCCTTGTGAAAGTATTTGGCCCCTTGACCTCTTGAACCTTTTGCCACATTTCAGGCTTCAATCATAAGATATAAATTCTATTTTTTTGAAGAATCAACATCAAGTGGGACACAATTGTGAAGTGGAACGAAATTTATTGGATATTTTAAACTTTAACAAATAAAAAACTGAAAAGTGGGGCGTGCAATATTATTCGGCCCCTTTACTTTCAGTGCAGCAAACTCACTCCAGAAATTCAGTGAGGATCTCTGAATGATCCAATGTTGTCCTAAACTGGTAATGATAAATAGAATCCACCTGTGTGTAATCAAGTCTCCGTATAAATGCACCTGCTCTGTGATAGTCTCAGGGTTCTGTTCAAGTGCAGACAGCACCATGAAGACCAAGGAACACACCAGGCAGGTCCAAGATACTGCTGTGGTGAAGTTTATGCCGTATTTGGATACAAAAAGATTTCCCAAGTTTTAAACATCTCAAGGAGCGCTGTGCAAGCAATCATATTGAAATGGAAGGACTATCAGACCACTGCAAATCTACCAACCAAGACCTCTAAACTTTCATCTCGAACAAGGAGAAGACTGATCAGAGATGCAGCCAAAAGGCCCATGATCACTCTGGATGAACTGCAGAGATCTACAGCTGAGGTGGGAGAGTCTGTCCATAGGACAACAATCAGTCGTGCACTGTACAAATCTGGCCTTTATGGAAGAGTGGCAAGAAGAAAGACATTTCTCAAAGATATTCATAAAAAGTCTCGTTTGAAGATTCCCACAAGCCACCTGGGAGACACCAAACATGTGGAATAAGGTGCTCTGGTCAGATGAAACCAAAATCAAACTTTTTGGCCACAATCCAAAACGATATGTTTAGCGTAAAAGCAACACAGTTCATCACCCTCAAAACACCATCTCCACTGTCACACATGGTGGTGGCAGCATCATGGTTTGGTCCTGCTTTTCTTCAGCAGGGACAGGGAAGATGGTTAAAATTGATGGGAAGATGGACGGAGCCAAATACAGGACCATTCTGGAAGAAAACCTGTTGGAGTCTGCAAGAGACTGGGATGGAGATTTATCTTTCAACAAGACAATGATCCCAAACATAAAACAAAATCTACAATGGAATAATAATAATAATAATTTTTATTTATATAGCACCAACATATTCCGCAGCGCTTCACAATACAAAGTTCACATTTAAACAATCATAAGAAACAATTAGATAATACAATACAATACCAAAAACAATACAATACAATACAAAGCATAATATAATACAATAATTAGAGAAAAAAAATGGCAGCCCTGCTCATAACAGCTTACAATCTAGCAAAGAGGTGGGGGTGACAAAGTACAGGAGCTTATTTACAATGATGGTATAGACCACTTGAGGAGATGGGAACAGATAGGAGCAGTATAAGTGGCCACCACCCACTATTTGTGATCCACTTGAGACTGGTGGCGAGGATAGGCTATGCCTAGATGACTTTGACTAGGGATCATGATAGGCCGCCCTAAAAAGATGTGTTTTTAGGGATCGCCTGAAACTATCTAATTTGTGGATACACCTGATTTCTTGGGGTAGAGCATTCCAGAGAATTGGTGCAGCTCGGGAGAAGTCTTGGAGGCGGAGTGGGAGGCTCGGATTAATGCAGAAGTGAGTCTAAAGTCACTTCCAGAGTGAAGAGAACAGGTGGGGTGATAGACAGAGAGGAGGGAAGAGATATAAGGGGGTTCTGCACTGAGAAGAGCTTTGTGAGTGAGAACAAGCAGTTGAATTGGATCCTATAGTATATAGGCAGCAAGTGCAATGACTGGCACAGAGCAGAAGCGTCTGAGTAACGGTTAGCTAGATAGGTGATCCTAGCTGTTGCATTAAGGATGGACTGGAGAGGGGAGAGTCTAGTGTGGGGGAGGCCAACTAAAAGAGAATTACAATAGCCAAGGCGGAAGTGAATCAGGGTCACAGTGAGGGTTTTTGTGGTTTCCAAGGTGAGAAAGGGGCAAATTCTAGAGATGTTCTTCAGAAGCAAGTGGCAAGAGCAGGTGAGAAATTGTATATGTGGAGTGAAGGAAAGATCAGAGTCAAACTTAACACCCAGAAAGCGAGCCTGCACACAGAGAGAGAGATGTCAAGTTTAGGGAGGTTAGTGGAGGGCGGGAGCGGAAGTATTTCAGTTTTGGAGAGGTTGAGTTTCAGGTAGAGAGCGGATATTTTATTGGAAACTGTGGTTAGACAGTCATTGGTGTTCTTTATTAGAGAGGGAGTAAGGTCAGGGAAGAAGTGTATAGTTGTGTGTGAACGGTTTAAAAATAAACGTATCCAGGTGTTAGAATGGCCAAGTCAAAGTTCGGACCTGAATCCAATCGAGAATCTGTGGAAAGAGCTGAAAACTGCTGTTCACAAACGCTCTCCATCCAACCTCACTGAGCTCTAGCTGTTTTGCAAGGAAGAATGGGCAAGAATTTAAGAGACATACCCCAAGTGACTTGCAGCTGTAATCGCAGCAAAAGGTGGCGCTACAAAGTATTAACTCAAGGGGGCCGAATAATATTGCACACCCCACTTTTCAGTTTTTTATTTGTTAAAAAAAAGTTTAAAATATCAAATAAATTTTGTTCCACTTCACGATTGTGTCCCACTTGTTGTTGATTCTTCACAAAAAAAATAGAATTCATATCTTTATGTTTGAAGCCTGAAATAATAATAATAATAATAATAATAATGCTTTATTTAAAAGCGCCAACATATTCCGCAGCGCTTTACAATGTAGGGTTAGAGTACAGAAAATATAATACAGTAAGTAATTACAGTAGAGAACAAATATAGTACAATAATTGGATACAAAACAATAGGCATAGAATCAATGTAAAAAAGAAAATACAATAAATAAAGCAAGAAATGAAGGTGACCCTGCTCAAAAGAGCTTACAATCTAAAACGGGATAGAGGTTGCACAAGGTACAGGGCTTATTGCACTGATGGTCCAGGCATCTTGAGGAAGTGGGGCATAGGACTAAGCTTACATGGATGGTCATTATACAATCTGTGTAGACCTTTTTGGTTTGGTGGAGTTTGTAGAAGAGTAATGTCCAGAGGGATAGCCCATTCATTGTCTACAGTACAATGGACTTCTATTAGGGAGTATGATAGGCCGCCTTAAAAAGATGCGTTTTTAGGGATCGCCTGAAGCCATGCAAGTTGTGGATAGTCCTGATTTCTTGGGGTAAAGCATTCCAGAGTTTTGGTGCAGCTCTGGAGAAGTCTTGGAGTCGGGAGTGGGAGGATCGGATTAGTACAGATGTTAGTCGAAGGTCATTTGAGGAACGTAGAGAGCGGGTGGGGTGATAGACAGAGATGAGGGAGGAGAGGTAGGGGGGTGCTGCACTGTGAAGAGTTTTGTGGGTGAGAACAAGCAATTTGAATTTGATCCTGTAGTATACGGGCAGCCAGTGCAATGACTGGCAGAGAGCAGAGGCATCTGAGTAACGATTGGCCAGGTGGGTGATCCTGGCTGCTGCATTAAGGATGGACTGGAGAGGAGAAAGTCTGGTGAGGGGGAGGCCACTTAAAAATGTGGCAAAAGGTTGAAAAGTTCAAGGGGCCAAATACTTTCACAAGGCACTGTATATTATATAGAGTCATTATAAACAGAGTGATCTATTTCAAGTATTTAGTTCTGTTAATGTTGATGATTATGGCCAATGAAAACCCAAAGGTCATTATCTCAGAAAATAAGAATATTATATATGACCAACTGAAAAAATTATTTTTAACTCATCACCGCCAGTGATCACATGAGGAAGGCGGAGTTCACCGCCGTAATGTGTAGTGGTGAAATGACTCTGTGATGAATGACAATTAAAGAAGAGTTCATCTTGAAATCTTTGCCTTTGATTTTGAGTACCTGACATAACAGCTTCCCCGTGATGGTAAGCAGTCAGTGCTGCACAAAGTCGCTAGCAAGAAAATAGCAGGACCTGGGGCTTGAGGATCTTTGGTGATGTCATCGCTTACGTGATCACTCACGTAAGCCGCATCTCTCCGCACCCAGAAGCAAACACATCGTGTGGTGAGCAATGTCACCGAAGGCTCTAAACCTCGATTATGCAGAATGCATAACCATCCCAGGTTAGTTTGGCTATAACTAAAGTATTCTCCACTTGACCACCAAATAATACTCTAGGATTACTCCAAATTTTTGAATGGCCTTTTCTTAACAATCCTTTTAAGGTTGTAGTTATTCTGGTTCCTTGTACACCTTTTTGTACCACACTTTTTCTTTCCACTCAACTTTCCATTAATATGCTTGGATACGGCACTCTGTGAACAGCCAGTTTCTTTAGCAATGACATTTTGTGGATTACTCTCCTTGTGGAGTGTGTCAATGACTGCCTTCTGAAATATGCTGGAAAGGAAGACAGGTGCAAAATAGTATTTATCTGTGTTAACTCGAAAAATATGAATACAGAGACAGGCTCACTTGGGTGGTTGTGAACAGTCATAACAACTAGTAGCATATATGATATCAGTGATATCAGAGATCCACGGTAAGCAGCAGTCTCCCATGTATTGCAAATCTGAGAATTTGTAAAGAAGAGAAAAGGGTTTGTGGATCGCGCTCCCGTTCCAATGAATAGAATGAAATCAATAAAGTTATTAAAAACTCATTGAGTAGTTTATTTCTACGCGTTTCGGGGTCAAAAACCCCTTCATCAGGACAACCCCAAGATGTACATCTTTGCCATGTTCTGGATTGTCCCCCATCCTTGTATAGTGATGTAGTAACCCAGTGTGTCTCTGCGACGCTATACATTTCAGCTTGATGTGTGCCCTCTTAAAGCACATTCAGATGAAGTGGATGATGTACCCCTGCGCTCGGTTGCAATCACCAACCACAATCATTACGCCCCTGTGTGAGATGCTGCATTTTTTTAAATGGGATTATACATAACATCAAAAATTGCACTCATCGTCAGAACTTAACCTTATACCCACATGCACACATTGAGCATTTGGTGAGTGTTTTGCCTCAATATTTGTAAGACTAAACCAGGAGGGAAACAATAAGAGGAAAAGTATCACAGAAACCCATCACCACTTCTGTATTTATTACCCACTGCTGGTTTTGGCTACAAATACTGAGGTAAAGAACTTACCATATACTCAACAAGTGCATGTGGGTTTTACTTTGTGGGTGGATTTGCCCCATTAACAATGCCTGAAGGGGATGAAAACACTGTATTCAAAGAGTATATGCCCTGTTTCAATGTGCCCTCTAGGTCAATCAGAAGTACTAAAAGCGCTTATGCAATTCACTTAAAATTCTTGCTTTGATAATGCACAGGAGCCCTACAAAATTACAGCCAAGGACAATATCTGATTTCATCCTGCACAGTCAGGAAAGCAGTGTGCATGGCTCCTCAGGATTGTGAGTGGCCACATCTGAGCCATCTCAGCAATATAATATACTGTAAGACACAACCTTACTCCTGTTCCGTTCCTTTAAATTTGCACCCATCCTACGGTAGCAAGACATAATGTGCACTTCTGTTCGCTCCCTGAATTTGCATGACGCCAAGTTCACATGTGGAATCATTAGATCTGCAGTAAATCCATGTGGATTTAAAGACAAATCTGTCACAAATTGCAGATGTCACACAGGTTGCACTTATAGCAATGCAAGGGTGAAATCTGCAACACAAATCGGTAGAGCGCGGTCCACAAACCCCTTTCTCTTCTATACAAATTCTTGGACTTCCAATACGTGTGGAATTTACTATAGATTCAGGCCATTTCCATAACACAAAATAACAGCAGTACTTTTACGGCTTTACTCGTTATTGGGGTTTTCCAGCAATTATAAACAATATATATATATTTATGTGATTTCATATGCCATAAATGTCTGATCAGTGAGGTTCATCCCTGACAGCCCCGGACTGGACCTGACCGCAGTGTGAAGCCGCCCTTAGATAGACACTGGCACTATAGGACGGACCTCATTTAACATGAAAAATATTTTTTTCCCTTTTCCTTCACCAAATTTGGAGGTGCGTCTTATAATCAGGTACGTCTTATAAAGCGAAAAATACGGTAATTTCCTGATATCTCATTCCCTTTAACTTGTACTGCCAAAGTAATGTACTAATAGCACAAGGTGAACTTGATGAAGATTTAGAAATAGTGGGTGGATTTCTGATGCATTTATGGACTCTGAATGATCAATAATGACCAGTTACTCTTATTTCCTTGTTAATCTCAATTGCTTTCATAAAAACAAAAGTGCCTGTAAAAATACGTTCTTTTAATACGCTATGCTTTTTTTTTTACGACTGCTATTGAATGGATTATAAATGTACAAATTTCAGACAAGACTCTATTAAGATGGGTAGTTCGTCTTTAATTTCTGTTTACAGCGTAGTATAAAATATTTATAGTGCTTCAAACAGATAGATTTTCAATTCAGACAATAAAAGAGAAAGTATTTAAATATAAATAGCAAACTCATGAAATCACCGGCTGGTAATGGTCCACCCTCTCCAGCAGCGTCTGGGAATATCCAGGAGAGTAATATCTGAAATACAAACAGGGAAAATAATTCAGAAAAGGAAGAGGATAAACAGTTAATTAAGGGACAATTTACAGAAGTTCAACTTTGCCAAATCATAAAAAATATACACTGTATTTTTTGGGCTATAAAACACACTTTCCTCTCCCAAACTAAGGCCCCCTTCACACGAACATGTTTTTTGCAGGTCTCCACGGACAGGAACAGACAGGCCCGGATGTGAACTCCAGGTGCCATTTCTGTGTCCGGATCAGGGATTTTGATGGATCCGGACACAGAAAGAGCTGGGAGGAAGCCAATGGTGTCAGGGCTGTGATGTCACACGGAGGAGAAGAATCCTGTGTCCTTCCCCCATGTAACATGTCGGGACTGAAGTTTTGGTTTCCTAGTGCATCTACATACATTAGGAAAGCAAAATAAAAGAGAAAAAATGTATTAAAAATAAATAAAAAAATACTTACCTTTCCTTCAGCTGTCCGGGACCCAAGGAACGCTGCCAGGACCTTAAAGATCTGTGATTGGCCAGTAGCGATCATGTGATATGTGACGTAACATACTACCTGATCGCTACCAGCCAATCACATTTTAACTAAGGTCCTGGCAGCATCCGGACGTCTTCTCAAGTCCCGGACAGCCGGAAGAGAGGTAAGTATTTATTTTTTTTCTTTCTAATACATTGCTTTATTTAATTTCACTTCAGCAGTGTATGTAGATAGTGTATGTAGATACACTGCTAAAGAGAAATTACACTGAGCAGAGCAGTTTTAGTGTACTGAGCATGCTCAGTACACCAATATCGGATCTGGGAAACGATCCTGTTTTTTCCTGGATCCGAGCTCCATAGGCCCCCATATTATTTGAATCGGATCCAATGCTGTCTGATTCTGTCCAATTGTGTCCATTGTGCCCAAAATCAGAGCAGTCTCCGATTTTGGGGACGTGAAAACAGTGGACACAATCGGATCCCTGCACACACAGATAACCATTAAGGACCAATCCATGCCCATAGGGATACATGGAAGCCAAATCGGATCCGTGGCTATCCATTTTACAACGGATAGCCACGGATCCCAAAAGATCATAGTGTGAAGGGGGCCTTAGGAGAAAAATGGGGGTGTATCTTATAGTCCAAATGTAGCGGCTCATGAGGGGCACAGTGGAGCGGGGTCATAAGAGACAGGAGCAGGGTTGCTGTTGCAGAAGTAGTGAATATTCATTTTTGCATTAAAGTTGAATGAATATTCATAGCTCCCCACACCCATAATCTCACCAACCTCTAAGCATCAGTGACAGTAAATGACTGTGAAGATTTTTACTATCACTGATGTTGCCGCCAACTTCCTGCAGCAGAGACCCTGCTACTGCCTTCTGCACGGCTTTGACTGGGGGCACATGGCAGTGACATAATGTACTGCCCGTCGCTTACACAAAGTCAGCTGCTGTCATCTGAACAGGGCGCCGGGAGAGTGAAGAGAAGGTGAGCAGAATCTGGTTTTTTTTCTTTTTATGTGTATGGCATAACAGGAGGAATATATACCAGGATGAGCCCTTGATGGGGAACATATATACCTGGATGAGGGACATATATATCAGGATTAGGGACATATAATGTATACCAGGATTAAGGATATATATGCTAGAATGTGCCCAGGATAGGGATCATATATCCTAGGATGGGGAGAAATATATATGTAGGAGGGGCTCCAAGAATTGCCTCCTACCTGCCGACATCCAAAGCTCCTCTTTCGATTAGCTGGCTTGTTGAGTTACCAGTTTGAATAATCAAAAAAATAACTGCGGGTGTTGTCAGATAGGAGGAGGTTCACAGGGCTCCCATCAAATGGCCACGAAAATATAACATTTTTGATGGACCTGGGCCCCATGAATTGATTGGGTCATCTCCAATTGCCAACTGGTAGAATTGCAGATCGACAAGAAACAGTTTCATCTATGCGGCGTAGAGATCGTTTTAGTATATCCAAATGGTAAGTCTCCAGTGAATACATGAAGTATATCTATACGTTTATATGTAGCCAATGTAGACTGAAAAAAGTATCCTTGGCAAACACTGGCCTGGTATCCATTGGCGTCCTTTTTTTATAGTATAGGACAGGATAGTCTATGTTTCTTTACAGAGGGAAAGAGCAGTATAATTTTACAATTGGCCGACATTTGCCACTATATGCCTATGCAGAGTTTGGAGGCTTCTGCAAAAGGTATATATGAGAGAATCATCCAGACATACAACCCTGATGTCACCAAAAAAAAATGTGAACATATTCTGAGACAAAGTGTAGGGAAGGATTATTTTCTGCAATTGCTAAACTTTTGTATCTATAGGATACATTTACTATGTACTTGAATGGAATGTACTCTGTTGTTCTGTTATCAGCTATTTTTCACTGAATTGCAATGTAGCAAGTGTGACCACAATTTTATCACTAGTACTGAGATGTTAGCAGCTCTTCTTTTGTACCATGACTTATTTTGCCTCCTTACAAGCGTGTAACGTCATTTACATTCTTGGCTGACATGTCTGCCATAGCACGGCTCTGTCCATGCACAACGATGCACAAGAATTCAGTGTTTCCTTACTTGACAATCTCCTCGGGGTAACAATTATTGATAGTGTTGATGTATTCCTGGAGAGGAGAGCCTGGATCTGCGGAGATGTCTTGAATCTTCTTAAGCCCGCCACTTGTTACAAAGAGCCGCCTCGCTTTGCTGTCATGCGGAAGAACCTGTAAATGAACAGCACAAAATCTTAACATTGTCAGTAACAACCCAGCAGGTGCTATCTTGGGTTTAATTTCAGGGTGTCATTGCATACCGCACTGGATTAGAGACGGAAAATGTCAACACAGTTATAAACATCTCAATACATTTCTGAATGATCGAAATGGAGACCCCCGAGGGTTTATGGTTCAGAGAAATAAATATCCAACAAAACAACTAGAGATGAATGCCAATGTGGAACGAGCCATAATAACAGTGTCGGCAATGTCATCACATCAAATCAGCTGTGGAGAGCCCACCTAGGTATCTTGTCATGTTGTGTATGCCACATTGTAAGGGAGGTACGGGATGGAGACCGAGCAGATGAATGGAGGCAAGAGAGAGAGCAGACATGAGGAATCTGCTGAGCAAATGATAGAAGAAAATGAAGAGAGATATAGAACCTCAGAAAGCCAAATGGAAAAGTGAGCAAGAAAGGATGCCAGTGACAAAGCTGGAGAAATGCGAGGAGTGTGGAAAGATTGAGAATTCACATAGGAAATAAAGAGACAAAGGCAAAGGAAGGTTGTGATAAGAAACAGAAAACTACCGTATGTGATAATACTGTGAATTATACAAATATTACAGATCTCTAAGTGGTTGTGTGACCATAAGGAAAATCCAGAAGGAAAGGTTGTCTGCATTTATACAACTTAGGCCCCTTTAACATCAGCGGTATTGCAATTTCGCTGTAGATCCGGCAGATGTCGCCAAACCTGCCGGATATACCACGTAACAGCCGATGTGCAGCACCAATCCGGCAAGCCCCACTCATTCTCTATGGGGCCTGCGGTCAGGTGCAGCAAGTGCGGTATTGCCCAATCTGGCAGATCCAGCACTTGCAGCCATGCAAAAAAAATGCTGCTAGCAGCGGGTTTTTTTGTGGTGACGCAAGAACCGCATTTGGCAATACTGCACCTGACCGCAAACTCCATAGAGGAGGAATGGGGCTTGCCGGATCAGTGACGCTAGTCGGGCCTTACTCTGTAGATCCGGCAGGTGCGCCGACATCTGCCGGATCTACCACGAAATTGCAATACCGCTGATGTGAAAGCACCCTAATGTGGATAATAATTCCTTAACTGCTGTGCAACCTCTTTATGAAGCATAAAATGAGAAATACACTATTGATTGATATGAAATACGCTCATCGTTTTCAAAAAAATCATGTCAAAATGATGTTCTGCAGCATCTGCGACCCAGAACTGTATAGTATAGACTGCAGATGATAAAGAACCACCTCTTAAAGACAGCACTATATGTGAACGCCGATGTATGGCACAGGACCACAAGCCACAAGCAAACTCTATAATCAAATTTTTATAAAGCTTTGGTAATGTGTCTGTGCAGCTAGACTACAGTGTATGTTAAAGGCTTTTCCTAACTGTTTTGTCTCAATAGGCTAACATTCACCAGACAGACGCTGAAAGCAGGGTTGTGGAGTCGGAATCGGTGCCCATTTTGGGTGGAGTCGGAGTTGGATACAAGGATATTGAGGAGTTGGAGTTAGACTCGGATGTTTGGCTTACTGACGTCATAGCCATGGTTGTGGAGTCGGAGTCATGGAGTCAGATTCATGGAAATTGAAGAGTTGGATGTTTAGCTTACCAACTTCACAGCCCTGGCTAAAAATGTTTGGCTGTTATACAACTGAACAACATGTGTTTAACTTTATAGGAAAGTGCACAACCCAATTTTAGAACAAATCAAGCCAGACATGTCACTCGAAACAAGGATCACCAAGACACATCATTCAAAGAGAGAAATCACTGGAGAAGTACATCATGGTCGGAAGAATAGAAGGAATAAGGCGAAGAGGAAGACCAGCAACCCAATGGCTTCATACTATCAAGAAAACAGTGGAGAAGACCCTGGTGGACCTTCCTAGCTTCCTAGATGCACAAGATCGACCTTCCTACAAGGTATTTATCCATCAGGTCACCATCGAGCTGAAGGCCATTAAAATAAATAGAAAATAGGAAAGTGCAGCAGACTGCAGTCCACTATATAAAAGGCCAAAGTACAGAAACCTACACCACGGTGTACACGTTTCTTTGCAGTAGATCCCTGTACAGCTCTGCGGTATCCATCCTGACTTTGCACACTGTTGGGTGCATACCTTTTGAGCACAGAGGACCTTGACTAAGAAAAGATGAATGAAAGTCTATTCATTTTGCAGGGTCTACTATTAAAAATTCACTTTTCACTGCTGGATGACAACCGTTAGCTGGATCCGCACACAACCTTTTGCAGAACAGTTTTAGTGTCAGTTTTTCTAGGCCAAAAACACTGTCAGATGTCTATATTCAAAGTGGATTTCTCAAACTAAATGTGCCAGAATGCTGACCTATACTGAGCCAACAACTGTCTAACAAGCCTTGTGTCACACAAATTATGTGATTTAGACACTTTTTCCAACATGCTCAACAAGGAGGCATAGCCAGGTGAAAAGGAGAATAACGTGTTTGTGAAAGAGATTTGCCTTAAATTGAGAGTGTCCTCCCATGTGCCAAACCTGCGCAAAATTATTGGCACACCTTAATCCAAAACATAAGAGTGTGTAAACTTGGGATACTGTCTAAGGATAAAGCCACCCTGGCGTCAAGCTCGTGCGAGTGGAATGCCAGAAAATCTCGCTTTGCACTCGGACAAATGTTAAACAATCAGTCAGGCCTGTTGAACTCTCACTGCGTGCAAAATCGTAATTGCACGTATATATCGCAAAAGACTTGCCATTGTAAAGACTATGGGTGCGATAATTGCATTAAGCACTCATATTAAGCACTCCCCTGACCTTCAGAGCATGCGCATTGCACAAGTTAAAGCCGCCAATGTACACCTAACAAGACAGCGCAATGCGCATGAACATCGCTTTATACCTAGAAGCACCACATACATTACAGTCTGGTCACAGACGGGGAGCATACTTGTGACACACCCACTCTCCAGGGTCGGGGAAGACTTGGGAAGGGGGTGGTTACTCGTTGTTCTACTTCACCTCTCTTCGGTTCTCTTCGGGGACATACGGGGGCCGAGGCTCGGTCCCGTGACCCTGGCAGTGTCATTTTAATAAACGGGGAGATGTTAGGGAAAGTCTGAGGCAGAGGTCCCCAATTCCAGGCCTCAAGGGCCGCCAACAGTGCAGGTTTTCAGGATTTCCTTAGTAACGCACAGGTGTTAATGTGATCATCTGCACAGGTGATGATTCCAACTCCTGTGTAATACCAAGGAAATCCTGAAAACATGCACTGTTGGTGGCCCTTGAGGCCTGGAGTTGGGGACCCCTGGTCTGAGGGGTTAGAAGGGGTATTTGTGACGCCACCTACGGTATGCGGACAGGGCAGCCGCCGCTGCTTCAAAACCCCTGTGGACAAAGATCGGCAGCTTGGATGGTGTCGCTGCTTGTAGGTGGAGCATAGTCCCCAGGGCAATGGAGTGGTTCACCCGGCTCATACCTTGTCAGATGTTCGCTCCGTCAACAGTACCCTCGGTGTTCCAGGCAGCCTCTGTGGCCGGTGGTGGCTCAAGAAAGTCACACAGACACCACAGCTGCAGTTCCGTTACTTTCACTTCGGTGATAAAACATGGCCACCGGGTACGCTCCTTGCCAGTCTCCGGTACAGCACTTTCTCCAGAGCCGGGTTAGTACAGTCAAGCCTCGGTTGTTGCCCTTTCCTTCCTTCCTAACTGTCTCAGTCTTTGGTTGTCTGTCTCTCTCACAGTGTTCTAAGGTGTAGTTCTCATCTGAGGTGAGCGGGTCGTCGCTCTGCCCCTCAGGCTCTCAACGCTCTCCACAGCACAGAGCTCAGGTACCAACAGCCACGAGTGCTTATTTGTGTCCTGGGCACCATTAGGTTCCGCTCCCGGGCACTGCTCTCTAGTTCAGCCGCCTTCCCAAAGATGTGTCAGGTGTTTGGCCCCCAGCTCCCATTAGAAGTCTGAGACCTCTGGTTTCGGCTCGAGCTTGAAGCTTCCGCACCGTCTGCAGGGTCCGGTCCATGCCCTCCTCCAACCCCTCAGTCTCGTCAGATTTGGGCGTACGGGGAATCAATGTCTCATTCACAACCCTAGTGCTCTTCTCTCGCCGTCAGTCTTTCCTTCCCATGGGCGAGCGGGGTGGCATTGCTCCAATCCACGGGAGTTAGCACCACACCGCCTCAACCACCACTCCTCAACAGTCAATGTTACTCCTCTGGTCTCCTTCTATTGTCTCTCACTAACACTTCCTATTTACCTTTTTTGTGACCTAGGCCCTCCCTGCGGGTCCTCCCATTATCCTAGGGCCTGTCGCTGTGTGTGTGTGTTTTTGTTTTGGGCTCAACTGCACCATTCCAGCACCTGGAGAACAGGGGCACTACACTCCCTAACCGTGGGAATGCAGTACCTCTGGTGGCGGTTTACCCGGTGGGGCGCCACACTTGGAGCTTATGTTACAACGCCCACTGGGGTGTGAGTACCAGGGAACAAGGGCAGCATGGAGCCAAAGAGAACGCACACCTGTCTAGAACATGTCTCAGAATTGGGGGGGAAAATGTAAGTTATAAAGGCCCCGTTACACATTTCAACATTGTTCCCAACATCATTCAAAAGTGATATCAGGAACAATGTTGAAATTACATCGTTGTTGCGTGTAAATGCACGATTCAACAACGATAGTTGTTCAAGTCGGAGTTGACAGGTTTTCCTGCATGCAGGAAATCCTGTCAACTTCAACTTAAGCAACCTGCGGCATCGTTCGGTGTGACTTCGACCATTCACAGCAGTGAGCAGGGATCGTTTGCGGGGTTTGCGAACGATCCCTGCTCACAACATCGTTGCTGAGTTGTCCACAATATCTATACGTGTGACATCTCATCAACGATGTCGGCAACGACTGCGTGCACTCGAGATTGTTGCCGACATCGTTTCAACGTTGACGCGTGTGACGGTACCTTTACATGCGTTATTTCAACCATTATACTACACATTTAGGTCAGACAGGGATGCATAGGGGTGTACTAGGAAGCTGTAGGGACAAGTAGTCATAGCTTAGAGCAGGGGTTGGGAACCTTTTTCTGCCAAGGGCCATTTGTAAATGTATACAATCCTTCACGGGGCCACACAATGTTCAATTTGAAAATTCCCCGCTATAATTGTTTAAACAATTAACTTCCCCCTACTGTGATGACTGGAGAGGCTTCTCTATGGCGTGGCTGTGATGTTAGGTGATATTGGTCATGTTGCTTCCCTGCTTTTCCAGATTTGCTAGAGCCCTAGACATCCCAAGAAAGGCTAGGAGCATATACAGCAATGTGGAGGCTGAGGCTGGGGCATATACATCACTGGGAAGCTGGATTTAAAGGGCAGGCAGTCGGCAAAACTTGGCTGCCAGCCCAAGCACTGCGGTTCCCAGGGATCTGCCCGGGGGCTGCAGAAGAGGGCATCGAGGGCTGTATGCGACCCTGGGGCCTGAGGTTCCCCATCCCTGGCTTAGGTGGTCTAAAGCACATGACAGGTTCCCTTTAAGTTTGCACTCCCTCATCAGCCAGTAATTTTGTTTTGGTATTTCTGGCACTTTTTTATTTTATCTTTGGTATTTGTTTTTCTCACAGGACTTGAAAATAGCAAAAAAAAATGCATCTTACTAATGCTGAAAAAATAAAAATGGTAACAAAAATGCTATGAAAATGTTTAAAACTATTTAAAATGCTAAAAAAAAATGTAAGGAAGATCATACAGATAAAGGTTGTAGTTTTGGAAAACAGACCTTCATGTAATAATGCGAGGTGGATTGTCTGCTGCGGGCAGGACGGTGGTGTCATTTTCTCTGTGTCTTTTTTAACTCCTTAGGCTGCTTTCACATCACGTTTTTTGCACATCCGTGGTGTTCTTTGAATTTCAAGAATCACACGGACAGGCACGGATCTGTGCCAACAGATGCCACTTGATGCCCACGGATCCTTGTTTTCCACGGATCTGTCATCAGTTAGCAGAGATAGGGCTTTACCTTGCTTTTGAGCATGCGCAGTACAGCAAATCGGATCCATTTTACGTTTGTCTGATTTTTTCAAGGCAGGCCAATCTCGGAGCAGCCTCCGATTTTGGGGACGGGAAAAAATCTGACACAAACGGATCCATAAAAAAAGTGACACAATCTGATGCCAATAAGGACCAATCCGTGCACATCCGTGCCCAAAGGGATACATGGAGACCAAATCGGATCTGTGGCTATGCGTTTTACAAGCCACGGATGACCAAAAGCATGATGTGAAAGCAACCTTAGACTGCTTTCACATGGCGATTTTGGGGATCCGTGGCTGTCCGTTGTAAAACGGACAGCCACGGATCCGACTTGGCCCCCATGTATCCCTATGGGCAGCTGATCAGATTTGCCCTTAATGGAATCCGATTTGTGTCAGATCCGATTGTGTCCAATTTTTTGATGTACCCAAAACTGCTCAGATTTTGGGCACAGCGGGCTAAATCAGACCGAATCAGATCCAACACGATGCACGGCAAATAACATGGAGGCCTATGGAGCACGGGTCCGGGAAAACATCGGATCGTTTCCCAGACCCGATTTTAATGTACGGAGCATGGTCAGTACACTAAAACTGCTCTGTTCCCCTTTAATTTCACTTCCGAAATGTGTGAAATCAACTAACAAAGGGATAAAAATTAAAAAAAAACATCCTCACCTCTCCGGCGTGTGTCCTGCGCCGGCTAGCTCCCGGGGCTTAAGGACCAGGTCCTAAAGCCCCGGGAGCTAGACGCCGCAGGACACACGCCGGAGAGGTGAGGATCTTTATTTTTTCATTTAACCCTTGGTTCACTCCCGCAATGTATATATATATTTACACATATATATATATATATATATATATATATATATATATATATATATATACACATACTAGCTGTAGTACCCGGCTACGCCCGGGTTAATAAATAACTGCTGTTAGCTATAACAACATTGAATTTGAATATGTCATATTATTATTATTATTATTATTATTATTAATAGGTATTTATATAGCGCTATTAGGATACATGGCGCTTTACAATTTAGAGGGTAGACAAAGAAATGTGGTCGAAGACGACCACAAACGGCGACAAACAATGACAGATCACAATTAGTCATACGGGTACAATAGGGCCAGGGATCCTGTCCGCGAGGGCTCACCTGTAGGAAAATAGAAGCTGAGCTGTGATTGGTTGCTATAGGCAGCCTAATAAATCTCCAGCCAACAGTAATCCCTCCCCCTGGCCGGGCAGTATATGTTACCTCACACATACGCATAATAGACGGCTCATGTGACTGACATCTGCCTTAATTCCCTATATGGCACATGAGTTGCACATTGGCTGTTTTAGATGTTTATGTTTGGAAAATAAAGATAGCACACGTATGAGGCGAGTTGTGTGAGGTGATTTGTGCACATCTGTGTCTGTCTGTGTGGTGTGTGTGTCCCTGGGGTGTGTGTGTGTGTGTGTCCCTGTGGGGGGGGGGGTCTGTGTGGTGTGTGTCTCTGTTGTATGTGTCTCTTTGTGGTGTGTGTGTCCCTGTGGGGTGTGTGCATGTGCCCCTATAGCGTGTGTATGTGTGTGTCCCTGTGTGGGGGGTCTGTGTGGTGTGTGTCTCTGTTGTATGTGTCTCTTTGTGGTGTGTGTGTCCCTGTGGGGTGTGTGCATGTGCCCCTATAGCGTGTGTATGTGTGTGTCCCTGTGGGGGGGGTCTGTGTGGTGTGTGTGTGTGTGTGTGTATCTGTGTTGTGTGTGTCTCTTTGTGGTGTGTGTGTGTCCCTGTGGGGTGAGTGAATGTGTCCCTATAGGGTGGCTATGTGTGTGTGTCCATGTGGGGGGGTCTGTGTGGTGTGTGTGTCTGTGTTATGTGTGTCTCTTTGTGGTGTGTGTGTGTCCCTGTGAGGTGAGTGCATGTGTTGCTATAGAGTGTGTGTGTGTCCCCTTGGGGGAGGTGTGTGTCTCTGTGCTGTGTGTGTCTCTTTGTGGTGTGTGTGTGTTTGTTCGGGTGCGTGGTGAGTATCCAATGTTGGTGCTGCACTTTAGCGACTATACACTTGCTGTTACTCTTTGTGTGCATGTGGTGTGTATACATGTCCCCGTGTGTGGTGAATATCTCATGTTGGGGCCCCATCTTAGTGACTATATGCTGGTATGTGCTGTTAGTCTTTGGTGCTATCATTAAGCCCCTCTTATTCACAACTGTCATCTGGTAACTGTCACTTTTTCCCCATTATATAGATAGGGGAAAAATTTTTGGTGAATTGGAATGCGCGGGGTTAACATTTCGCATCACAATATAGCCTATGACGCTCCTGGGGTCCAGACGTGTGACTGTGCAAAATTTTGTCTCTATAGCTGACAGCTGTCGATTTTCCTCCAACACTTTTCCATTCACTTTTTCCCCTTTATGTAGATATAAGGGCAAAATTGTTTGGTGAACTGGAACGCGCAGAGTTAAAATTTCGCCTCACAACATAGACTATGACGCTCTCGGGGTCCAGACGTGTGACTGTGCAAAATTTTGTAGCTGTAGTTGCGACGGTGTAGATGCCAATCCCGGACATACAAACACACATACACACACATATACACACACACATACACACATTCAGCTTTATATATTATATATATATTATATATATACAGTTCAAAAGAGGGTCACAGCACTTCCTTCTTTAGCAAGGGATGTTTATTCCAGCTCAGGCATAAGGCGACGTTTCGAGCTATGCTAGCTCTTTATCCAGCCCAGGCTGGATAGGCTGGACAAAGAGCTAGCATAGCTCGAAACGTCGCCTTATGCCTGAGCTGGAATAAACATCCCTTGCTAAAGAAGGAAGTGCTGTGACCCTCTTTTGAACTGTATGTATATTTGAGGCTGGAAGGAGTCTCAGGGACGCTCTGCACTCTGCTGAAAGACCAGCCATACACGCTGCTTCTAAACTATCACTATTTATATATATATATATATACACATATATATATATATATATATACATACATATATATATATATACACACACACACACACACACACACACACTGCGGGAGTGAAAGTGCCCGGCTTGTCTGCACTTTGCAGGCTTGGGCTTTCTGTGTCCGAATCTGTGAAAATCACGGACCTGGACACAGAAATGGCATCTGGAGGTCACTTCCGATGCCGTCCTTTCCTGTCCGTGGGGTCCTGCAAATAGAAGGATCACCATGGACAGGAAAAAAAATCGCAATGTGAAAGCAGCCTTAAGCCCCTGTCACACTAAGCAAGATCGCTAGCGAGATCTCTGCTGAGTCACAAATTTTGTGATGCAACAACAAGCTCGCCAGCAATCTCGCTTTGTTTGACACGTAGCAGCGATCAGGCCCCAGCTGTGAGATCGCTGATCATTACAAACCGTTCTGGACCATTTTTTGGTCGTCGTGCTCCCGCTGGGCATCATGCATCGCTGTGTTTGACAGGAACAACGACCAACAATCTCAATACTAAGCCCTAGAGTGACAGGCTCCCAACGACCCCTGTATCGTTGCTGCTTCGCTGGTGAGACCTGACTGTTTGACATCTCACCAGCGATCAAGTAGCGACGCACCAGCGATCCCTACCAGGTTATATTGTTATCGGGATCGCTGGAGCGTCGCCAAGTGTGATGGTACCCTTACACTGGATTTCATTATTCATGTGGTTCATTTGCGGCTCTGGTTTGAGGGAACTACCAGAATCCCTATTATGTAAAGCAGACACGGCAGAGCAGCTAGAGCTTAAATACAAGCATTTACACACAAGCATTTAGGGAAAATGTCCATAACAATTGAATCATTTTCCACAGCTGAGGTCACACAATTTTCTGTTGAAATTGGACAGCAGGTTTTGGCAGTGAAGCAGAGGCCGGAGTGATGTCAGGGTAAACACTGTGCAGGATCATATAAGGTTTGTGTGTTCCTTTACCAGATCTGTCGTAAGAACACAGCCAGTGACATAACTTGAAGCTCATGGGCCCCGATGTGAAAACTCCAACTGAGCCCCCAATTATTGCAAATCTTTAATAACATTAGTCTTTTTCTATAGGCGAAAAGGACCTTTGGGGCCCCCTAGATTCTAGGGCCCAGGTGCGATTGCAACCCCAGCACCTGTTGTAGTTCCGCCCCTGAACATAGCACTAACCTGAACACAGCTGTCGTGCAGCCATGCACTCGCACAAGTAATTATTAGTTGTAATGAAGCTGCTCAATATTGCAATTGGCTATAAGTGACCATGTAGTCTTCTCTAGGCCTAAGGTCTCATTGATACTTCTGGGGTTTTTTCTTCACATATCTGTTTTATTCAAATTTTTCACCATAAGGCTACATGCACATTGAGTATTTGGTGAGCTTTTACATCAGGATTTGTAACACAAAACCAGGAGTGGAACAATCAGGGGAAAAGTATAATAGAAACACATCACCACTTCTGTATTTATCACCCACTCCTGGTTTTGGGTATTAAATACTGAACGTGTGCAAGTGGCCTTAGTTTATGAGCCCACACCCGCTTTTAGACACCAGTGTACCTTTATAGTGTTTGAGGCAGAAGACACCTAAGGCCTCATGCACATTTTGAGTATTTTACTTCAGGATTTGTAATTAAAACCAGCAGTGGATGATAAATACAGAAGTGGTGATGTGTTTTCTATTAGACTTTTCCTCTGATTAAGCTGACTCGCCCTGGGCGGGGACTGTGTGGTACTCGGAGCCAGGCCTTCTCGCTGCAGGCTGCGGGATGTCACAGTGGTATGGCCCGGTCCGTGATCCCCTCGTTGGGCGATCAGTTAAAAAGGGGAAGTTGAAAATGGGATAAAAGAAATAAATAATATTAAAAAATAAGAGTTTTGTCGTGACGCCACCCGTAGGATGAGGCCAGTATAGCCGCTGCTGCAGTCAGGACCTCTGGGGATGATGGGAGTAGCAGCGAGGATGGTTCAGCTCTCCACAGGAAGAGCAGTTTCCCAGGGCAACCGTGAAGTCTATGGAGATGATTTGGGGAATGGGAGGCCAGCGGGGCTGAGCTGGCTGCTGGCAGGGTTCAGGGACACTCTCGGACAGGCTACTGCTGCTGGCTCGGTGAATCAGTCTACCTCTCCCCAGGCACAGAAATGACAGTCTCACACAGTGCTGAGCTTCAACCTGGTTTACTCAGCAAATGTTCAATTTACAAGACAGTGCAGTGACAGCTCCGGTAGTCTTTTAGCAGCCGGGATGGCTCGTCCATATCACCCCATTTTGTGTTCCTTTCCATTAGCCTCTCTTTCCTTCTCTTCTGCATGCAAAGCTACGATCCAGCGGCCACAGGCTTTTGGTGGGTGATCTGCCTAGTCCCCTAGCCCTAGTACGGCGGCCTTCTCTTCCTTGCGCCGGGTCTTGGGTCCCGGAACATAAAGACCCCGCACTTCGCCAGGGTTTGTGATTGGAACATGGTGCTTCCTGGCCACCTCAGAGCCAGCACCCTGGTTTCTGCCAAGTCCTTCAGCTTTCCAGCTAATTTGGGCACAGAAATGGATTGCTCACTATCTGTGTCCCTTCTGTCTCTCTCTCTACGGTCTGCAGCCTGGGATCTGGACAAGCCTCATGGTGGTACAGGCCGCCGGGTCTGTGTCCTTTCAGTCTTGTGTAGCAATGGTGCTCTATCCTCCTGACTGAACTTGACTCCTCGATTTGACTAACTGACCAACTGCTCAACTTCCTGGGGTGTTTTCTCGTTTTGTTTCCTCCCCTGACCGTGTCCTGTCTAACTTTCCCACCCTCCACTTGTCTCCTCCTGCCATCCCGTTACTGGGCATTGAGTCTCTAGTCTTGGAATCGGAGTGAGTTGGGTGTGTGTTTGGGGTGACTGAACTTACCAATCCTGGTTGCTGAACCTTCTAGTGGCGACTGGTCCGCAGGGCGCCACAGTTCCACTCCTGGTTTTGGCTACAAATCCTCAGGTAAAAAAACTCATTAAATACTCAATGTGTGCATGAGGCCTAAGAATGAAGCTGCAGTGCACAAGCTTGACTGCATATCTCAGGAACCATATGGAGGATTTAAAAAAAAAAAAGGTAAAAGGAGCACTGAGGAAACAATAAGAACAAAATAAGAGCAAAAATGGGCCACTTTTTAAGTATTATTAGTGTTATTTAATGGGCCAGGACCTCTAGGGTGGCTACGTTCTACAGGTGGCATTATGGAGCCGCATTCTTCCCCCTAGAGCAGGATTAGGGAACTCCAGGCCTCAAGGGCCACCAACAGTGCAGGTTTTCAGGATTTCCTTAGCATTGCACAGGAGTTGGAATCATCACCAGTGCAGTTGATTCAATTATCACCTGTGCAATACTAAGGAAATCCTGAAAACCAGATCTGTGTGGGGCTCTCGAGGCCTGGAGTTATCTACCCCTGCTCTAGAGGATAAGATAACTTACATATCTAGAAGATGCCCATAGCTTAGCTGGTGGAGAAACAGCCAAAACACACCCAACCCACCCCTTTTCCCCCAGACTGCTGTACAGGTGCATGGACCCCTTGCTGTAACTGGACCCGTCAATTCTCTGGTCTACAAAAAGAAAAAAAAAAAATCCAGTGTGTTCTGCTAGTCAGTGGAGAAAATTAATTTCTCCCTGGCCATTTCTTGTCTTTTAGAAATATAAATATACATTCTTCTTTTGTATCTGCAATTCCGACCAAAGAACCGTTTTGACAAGACATCTTAACCTTGTTCTCGGAGACCCAATCTTAGATTAAATCAGAGTTCATGGCTATTTTGTGCACATTCAGTGCCAACAATAAAACAATTTTACTGTATGTGACTTATCTTCCATCATTTATGGTTAGTACTTGTGTGGAAATCTTAAGTGGCCACTCAAACACCAGGAAATTCATTTTGATTATAAAGTCAGCGGGCTTACAAGGGTACCTGTCACTCACATTCTGCGGAGGCAATGAATTCCTCAGCTGCATTCTTGTGAATTGAAGGTCAGCCCTCAAAATTGCTGCCATGTCTGGTGTAACCATCAGTTTCATTCATGGTCATAATAATGATCTTTAGCTGCATTAAATCACAGATTCAACTCCATAAAACATTGCAGTGCTGCTGCCAAATTTACTGAGAAAGGGAGAGCGGGGAAGAGAGCACAGAAAGAAAGCAAGGGAAAAGGAGTGCGACAAAGACAAAGAGACAGCAAGAGCACAAGAGAGGAGTGTGACAAAGGCAATGACAGCTAGAGCACGAAAGAGCACTGTGACAGAGACAAAAAGATAGAAAGAGAGAAAGGAGTACAACAGAGAAAAAGACAGACAGCAAGGGCATGAAAGAGTAGTGAGACAGAGAAAGACAAAGACAGAAGGTGAGGGTGAAAGAAAGAAGGAGCGCAACAGAGAGAAAGACTAAGACAGTGAGAGCGCAAGACAAAACACAGAGAAAGACAGAAAGAAAGCAAGAGTGCAAGAGAACACACAAAAGGAAAGACAGAGATAAAAAGAAAGCAAAAGAGGAGTACGACAAAAGCGAGTGTGCAAGAGAGGAGAGTGACAAAGAAAGAGAGACCGAAAGCGAGAAAAGGACTGCGACAGAGAAAGACAAAGAGACAGAAAGCGAGAGTGCAAGAGAAAACACAAAGACAAAAACAAAGTGATAGAAATAAATTGAGCAAAAGAGCAAAAGAAGTGCAACAGAGGAAAAAGACAGACAGAAAAAAAGTAAGGGTGCATGAGAGGAGTGCGGCAAAGATAGACAGAAAACAAGAGGAGTGTGACAGAGAAAGACAAAGGGACAAAAAGGGTGAGTGCAAGAGAGGCGTACGACGGAGAAAGACAAAGACAGAAAGCGAGAGTGCAAGAGAAAACACAGAGAAAGACATAGAGAAATAGAAAGCAAGAGCGCAAGAGAGGTGTGCGACATAAAAAGAGACATGTAGAAGAAAGAACATCCAGACAGCACCCAAAGAAGGTCACCAAAGCCTTAGTTTATTCTGCCATAAACATTGATGTTTTGGCCCTGAATGCATCTTTATCAGGCATGAGAAAAGACAGAAAGCGAGAGTGTAAGACAAAATGCAGAGAGAAAGACAGAGACCAAAAGAAAGCGAGAGCAAGAGAAAACACAAAAACTAATGTCAAAGAAATAGAAAGAAACTGACAGCTCATGAGGAGCACGACAGAAAAAAGTGACTGTGCAAGAGAGGAGTGCAACAAAGAAAAAGTGAGCGCTCAAGAGAGGAGGAGTGCGACAGAGAAAGACAAAGATGTTAAAAGAAACAGCGCAATAAAAAAAGAGAAAAGGTGGGCGAGTCAGAAAGAGTGGTAGATAGACAAAGAAAGACGACGAGAAGAGGGAGAGCGAGAAAGGAGAGAAAGCAAGAGAGACAAAGGTAGTCAGAGACATGAACATAGAGAGACATGCAGAGAAAAGAAAAAGCTCAAGAGAGAAGGAATGCAATACAGACAAAGAGACATAGAGGAAGAAATCAAGACGGCAAGAGAGAGGGAGTAAGAGAGAGACAAAAGGACATAAAAGACAAAGGGAAACTGAGCACAAGAGAGGGGCTGCGTGAGAGAAGGAGAGACAAAGAGAGGTGGAGAGAGAAAGAACAAGAGAAAAGAAATCAAGAGCACAAAAGAGAAGACGTGAGAAAGTCATAGAGAAAAGAAGTGAGCGCACAAGAGAGAAGGCGTGCAAGAGAAAAAAAAAACAAGAGTGCAAGACAAAGTGTGTGAAGAAGAGACAGGGAAATAAAGAGAAAAAGACAAAAACAGAGAAAGTGAGAGAAAGCTTGAGAGACATAGAAAGAAAGAGAGACAGCAATATACAGAGAGAAAGAGAATATGAGAAAGTGAGACTGCATCTTGGAATAGAACTACAATCCAGTCCTGATGGAACCTTGGAATATCTCTCATGTATAAATGGTCATCACAATATTATCCACCAAGGGTTTCTCCCTGATCATGGCGGCCCTTCTGGAGTACGCTCACACTACCGTATAAGAACATCAGCCTGATTTTCATCCAGAAAAGTGGGATAATTATTTTCTCACTTGTCATCTGTATGACATGTTTTTTTTTCTCAGCAACTACTATTTTACAGTCATTGATAGGACCATTTACAGCAGGGGCGGGGAACCATTTTTCTACAATCCTTCGGGGGCCGTACAAAATTATCAACTTGAAAATTACCCGCTATACTTGGTTAAACACATCAACTCACCTTACTGTGGTGGCTGGAGCTGCTTCTCTTTGGCGTGGGTGATATTGGTCACGTTCCTTCTCAACTGCTTTTCCAGGTTTGCTAAAGGCCTAGACATCACAGGAGAGGCTGGGAGCATATACCTCACTGAGGAGGCCGAGACTAGGGCATAGAGATCACTGGAGAGCTGGATTTAAGGGGAAGACAGTCGGCAAAACGCGTCTGTCAGCCTGAGCACTGTGGTCCCCAGGAATCTGCCCAGGGGCCACAAAAAAGTCATCAAGGGCTGCATTCGGCCCTGGGGTCTGAGGTTCCCCACCCCTGATTTACAGTGTTCTGTGCTACATAATGGAAAAACTGACAGCATGCAGATGGTCTGTGTGGCATCTGTTTTTTCTCTCCCCCATAGACTTGCACTGGTGAGTCTTATCCGATGTATGCATCCACTTCCAGCATACTGCCACTTTTCCTTGAGGATGAATACAGTTTGGGTGGGGGGAGTCAAAGATCTGCACTGTCTTGATGAATAACACTGAGCACTCAACATTGCACTCTGCCGAGTTATACACCAGTATGAGTGAACCCTTATTGTTAGAGAATCTGTTAAAAGTCAAACACACAGTGGTATAATAAGGGTCCATAGAAGGTCCTGTCCAACATCTCTGTGTAGGAGACATCATTTCATTCTTGAGCACAACATTAGCATTATAGAAGGGATTCTTAGATTCAAAATTATTGTCACGCATGGACAAGGGAATGTCTGGCACACAATGCCACACAGAGGTTACAACAGGGATGTTTCGGTAGGAAGGCCCTAATTGTAGGGAGATGATAAATGAAACACCTCCTGACACTAACCTGTGTCTGTTCCCTGAACTCCCTAACTTCCCTATTCGGGTCCCTTCCCTCTACCCCATCGCCATCACGTGCCTAGTCCCTGTCCTGTCACTCCACTCACCCTGGATAGCGCAAGGGTCTATGAGTGTACTAGACTTAACCAATGCAAAAATAAGACACAGGTAAAGGAAGACAGAAAGGGGAACCTAGACAAAAAAGGATAAACATTAACTAAAAAGTTGCAGCAAAACACCAGGGCTGCAAACAGGACTCCAGCAGCTTCCAGAGGCTTCCTCTCTCCACGGCAGTCGGTTTAAAAATGGATTCTATAACCGTCATCATGTGATGGAACATGTAATTATTTGAAGTGGGGGGTAGTGGTCACAAACCAGCTGCACCTGAGATTGGAGTAACAAGGAACAACCAGCAAGGAAAAAATCCTTAACCCTTTTGCACCAAAAGAAAGCATATACATTTAAAAGCAGAGTTTCACAAGAAGGTGTAAACCTCAGATCCCACACCTGTTAAAGTTCTCCAAAGGGTGGGACATACTGATTACAAAAATCATCTGATGAAATCTATCTTATTTACATCTTTATCTATTAAAGCTAAGTGACAACCAATATGGCCATCATTACCCCTGACATGGGCTGTCGTCAATCGTTTCTTGAGTCCAAATGGCAGCTGCTGAGGAAGGTGCCAAGAGGGGCGCCGAAACGCGTTGGTGGGAAGTGGAATAAAGGAACCGTCACATCACCCCTAGGACTCCTGTCTTTTTTGGGGGAACAACAAGCATCCAGGGATAATTCTCCGGTGATAGCAGTGCGGACCGTGGACACCTATATCTGATACCCGATTCAAATGGCAGCTGCACCCTATTGCGTAGTAATGTCGGAGCAGAGGATGGAGAATTGCATAATTAGGCAAAACTTACTGTAAGGGGTCTGAGAAAAGCTTAGTAAGAACAATACAGGTTGCCAGGTGAAAGCCAAGAAGGTTTCTTTTATAAGGTTTTAGAAGAGAATGAGTAAAATACTTATGTCTATGGCAACGTTTCAATTATTTACTTCGCTTATTCCTCCATTCTTTTCATCATGTGCCTGCAGGCCATGAAGTTTGACTTCAACATAACAAAAAATCAACAGAGGATTTGTGGCTCCCCTGCGGATCCAGTCACCACAGAAGTACTGCACCCCTGTTGGGGTATAGCATCCCACTCACTGGTAAAGGGGGTACAGAGCGGTACCGGGACACCCAGATCACACTAGGAACAATTGTAGTGGGGTTGGACGGTGAAGGAAGGAGTTATAGGGAGCACTAGGGAGGAGTGAGGTCACAAAGAATACACATAGAGGACGTAGGACATGTGACAGAGTATATAAAGAGCAAAAAACATCTAGAACGTAGGAGATCAACCCCTTGTTATTGTACATAGACTGCAGTTCACCACCCCTCCCATAAATATGACGTTACGTTCACTGACACATGTTAGGCCATGTTCACAGTTGTGTTTTTGCTGCCCGAATGCACTGGGGCCGATCACGTGATAAGGCCCTTAATGCACTGGGGCTGATCACGTGATCGGCCCCATAATGCATCGAGCCGGATGTGTCGTAGCGGCCTGTGCATACTAGCTGTACAGGGGGCGGGAGATTCCAAATACAGGAGGCAGCGATGAATAAAGAATAATGCCGCCCAGCGGGGCGTGCGCTGCCGGATCAAGGAGGGGAGAATGAAACCTGGGGACGCCTTTCCAGTCCCCAGCCTCAGGGACTTCTGTAAGTTATAAGTTATTTTTTTCCAGTTTTATAGGGCGGATTTAACTCACAGAGGGATAGATGGGGACAGCTAGTGATAGTGTAGGGACCTAAATCGAGGTGACAGATTCCCTTTAAAGCAATGAGAAAGGGCAAAAATGCAACTGCTACATTTTGATGCATTTGTGCCAAATGAAACTAATTTTATTAAACATGTACTGCAGACAAATCAACACGAAAGGCGCAGTCAAAAACCCAACAAGAAACGCAGCAAAACCTGCTTTTTGGAAGTAGTTTGTTTATTAGTAAGAAGAGAATAGGCTTTGGTTCCAGAAAATACGCTGTAAAAACGCAACATGTGAACATAGCCTTACCAGTACACTATTCCAGCACGCTTTGCTCTAAGGGGTACCCAAGCAGTGGCTCGCAAGCCTGTAATGTGTGGCTCACAACTGTCTTCTTGCTTGGTGCATAAACACCAGGTCTAGCAAACCGCTATGAAGAGCAGCTCTCCAGATGGTGACTTTTGGGAGTAGCTCTACACAGGAAAGCAGAGTTACATGGGGGAAAGCTACAAACCATTGGATCTTGGTATACTGCCCTAGTGCAATTTCTGTGCTAAATATTTGGCTATCATTATACTGGTAATGGGGGCACTGGGTGTCACTACTGTCATAAAGGTAGGGGAAATCTGCTGTAAGCCAATGCTAATATCTTACATCCTCAAAGTTTTTCAACCTGTATTGAACGTTTCCCAGATTAGAACTCGTGAATATGCGTTCGCCATCAGATGAACATTTGGCATGAATATACTTGGTGGGGTCTTTCACATATCGGCAAATGCATGATTTAATGACTTGGACATTGGTCAGAGAACATTAGGACGAGAACTAAAGAATGTCTCTTATTGTACTGCTATAGGACACTGTATATCTGGAGAGAAACCAAAGTGCCAGACACCGTATACTGTGCTAAGAACAGAGAACAATACTCTGATGCTTCATTACTTCTGTTCCAAGCAGAAATTTCATTATTTTCTGATTTTTTTGCTAATAAATCATCGTATGTTGTTAAAAAGCATTTCCCCAGATCTGGAATGGAAGAGGCTGGGCACAAAATGAATGTGCTGTCTACTTCTATTTCAGGATTGGAATAAAGAAGGGTATTCTTTATTTTTTTGTTTTTTTGCCAGAACAGCGCCACTTTTATCCATGTGCTTTGACTGGTACTGAAGTTCTGCAATATTTTCTGATATGAGGAAGAGGAGCAAAGTGCTGATGTATCTGGGGGATAAAAAAGACCCTGTTTTTTAATCCCGAATAAAAACTGTAAGCATGGGAGTCTATGGGCGCTGGATCCGGCATAAAATCGTACCGGTCCCAGGACACCTGGTGCTGAAAGAACGGCGGCCGTTAAGAGCAGCCACCGCTGAATTTCAGCACCTGGAGAGCTGCATGGCTGAAATTTCAGCACCGCGGGCAGCTCTCCTGCAGCCCTCCGGTTCTGCTCGATCGTAAACTTCTGAGCGCAACTGTAGCTACATTAATTCCACAGCGCTTTACATACATCAGTATCACTGTCCTCATTGGGGCTGACAATCTAAAATCGCCTGGATTCCCTATATATTTAGTCAAATTTATGACATTGTTAGGCAAACTGATTTTATTTATCAAACAAACTTTCTCACTCCTTGGACTCCTAGACAACTGTATTTTCTGTCTGCATGCTCTCCGTCAAATAATCATATTGCATTCAGACCAATGTTATTCTACAGCGCAGTGCAGATCTGTGTTTTTTCAGCTGTATTCGCCAATCTGCGATTTGACTCCAAAGTCGGTACAGTGCAAAAATAAATCAGATGACATACGGACGATTAGGATAGCATCCAATATACAGATACTTTACAATTCTGTAAGATAGGAAACCGTAAATGGTCCTGTAAATTAATATTAACTGCTGAGTAAATACGACAGCATACGGATGACAAATGAGAAAAGTTCGTCTCACTTTTTTGGATGAGAATGGGACCGTTTTTGTTTCTTTTTTTCAAGTACGCTCATGTGACCCCAGCCTGACTGTTAGTTATCAATGTACTGAATAGGTGAATTAAAGTGAACCTATGAGTTGATTTGTGATTAGAGAATAGCGGACCTGTTTAAGTTCGGGTTCTGCAGGTTCAGGTGGAGTTTTTATAAAGTTCTGTTCTGGATCCAAAACTTAATCCAAAACTCATTTGAAGACACTGATTGGGCAGTTTGTCTCTCCACCAACATACGGCAGTCATAAACAAAACAATTATGGGGGAGGGAGGTCGGGGATTTGTAATTTTATTAATCAACTCATTTATTTTGTACACACTACATCTGATAACTCTGGTTTTATCCCCAGTGCAGCTGATCAAACACTGCAAGAATCGCGCCCTGGGCTGAGCACTGAGTGTACCCGAGCCCAGTGATTAGCATATGTAAAGCACTTAAACTCCAAACATGAACACTGATTTATTGGGGTTTTTCTTAGTAAAGTCTGTGTTTGGTATGAACTCCGAACTTTAAAGTTCAGTTCGCTTGTCTGTATTTGTGATGCCCCAAGTAAGGGGAGTACAAGTCCCCGACCAGTTCTGGTACTGCAGGCATGTATCTATTAGGACCTGCATCAAACAACGCACTGTGGGCACAAAGCCTTACTCTGAAATGCTGTAGAGTTTCAGGAAAAACATATTTTAGACAGGTGATGTTGTCCCCACACATACACGTGTATATAGGGAGAGCTGAGAAAGCCGGCAGGGACATGCCTCTATCACTAGTTATCTTATGCATCTCATCTTGGACACTGCTTTAAAGTACGTTCCCACAGTGTTTTAGAGTAACTAATAAATGTGGGCACTAATGCAGTCATATTGCGACCCAAAAGGTACTGTGTCCATGACAAAGTCAGTTGGACGTTTTGTGACTTGCTTGTCACGGTCGCAGTAAAGAGAGGTATATACAGTCTTGAAATATACCTTATGTAAGAATATATCTGATAATAAAAGCTGCTGTAAAATTTCCTGCTTTTTCAGTGGGTATCAGTTCTGCAGTGAGGGGCAGCCACGTGACGGTGCCCTGGATAGTAGCAAGTCAGACAGAGCGCCCAGTATCTACATATGTCACAGGAGCCTAGATATGGCTATATACCTAATGAAGGAAAGAATGCGGTAATGAGTGCTCCAGAGTATTTTTGGCTGGCTGAGAGGACCTCTAAATAACTAGTTACTTTAACCCTTGTGCTCCCCCGATCTCTGCGGCCCATTGTATGTACTTTGTGCTCCACACAAGGAAAGGTTGCGAGTTCACACACTCCTGATTATTTGCCTAATACCTCAATTAGATCTTTACGACCTTAGCACAACTTATCTCCCTATCTATTGCCTGCATTTTACAGCCTATTCTATCACTAAATCTGTCTGACTTTTATTGCCCTTCTGTAACACATTTGTACCTCAAATCAATCTGGTTTCCTTCAGTTTTAACCAGAAGAAAAAAAAAAAAGATAAAAGGTGGTTGTATAGCCTACCAAATATAGCTACCAACGGCAAATACCTACCATGCAGTCAATGTTTGCTGACCACAAGGGCCATTTTATCACCAGGCATTGTAAACCTGGTAATGGATGAGAGATTTGCTTTTTGTTGGGTGCATGCCTTCTTACTAATCACCCTCTGCTAGCGAGGAAAGAAGAATCTAACAGGAGAAAGTTCAGTTCCCTCTTATTAATAATAATAATCTTTATTGATATAGCACAAGCATATTCTGCAGCGCTTTACAATTCAGTGGTTCATATAAAGCTGGTCATGAAGGTCTTGGAAGGTACTGGATCTTCTTGCCGAGATCTAGCTGGCAGAGCGAGTTTAAAAGGAAGTGCTCCCTTGGAATAATTACGGTAGCTCTCCTTCAGAAAGAAGAAAGGAGACCAGCACCACCATTAGGTCAATGTCTGACCCATGAAATATACCAATGTCTCTCCAGAGAAGAAATAGATTTGAACTCTATCGCCACCTATTGAAGGTAGCAATACTAAAAGTTAAAGGGATCCTGTCACCTCCAGAACACCTGCTAAGCTAGCAAAACATGTCCCTGCAGTATCCTATCACTAATCTCACACTTCTTTTGTCTCCTAAAAGCATCCTGTGAAAGTGCATAAAAACATTTTAATACTTACTCATTAGGGATTATAATTAGCAGTGGCTATATTCTTTAGTCACCAGGGCGGGCTGTTTTGCAGCTCCAGGTTCCACCCTCTCTCTGTCTGTGTGCTCTGTTTGTGCAGGCTTTACCCTCCCCCCTCTCTATCACTCACAGAATGCAAATCATTAGTCCTGCCTTCAGCTCCACATCACAGCAGCACAGAGAGAGGGTGTATCCTGGAGCTGCAAAACAACACGCCCTGGTGACTAAAGAATATAGCCCCTGCTAATTATAATCACTAATGAGTGAGTATTAAAACGTTTTTATGCACTTTCACAGGATGCTTATAGGAGACATAAGAAATGTGAGATTAGTGATAATATGCTGCAGGGACATGTTTTGCTAGCTTAGGAGGCGTTTTGGGGGTGACAGGATCCCTTTAAAAGCAACCTTTTAACGAGCCTTGTGAAATGACTTAGGATATATACCAGATATTAAATAAATCCTAAATCATATGACAAAGTTCGTTAGGGGTTCGTTATTGACTTTTATTATTGCCACTTCCAATAGGTGGCGCTAGATTTCAAGTCTACTTCTTCTCTGAATAGACAACTTGCATATTTCATTTCCCAGAGGAGCATTACGGCTCTAAAGACTCCTCATTGTTGGCATGCCAGGTTGGCGTTTCACTCTCCATACGGAGAAAAGCTGACTCATGAAAAGGATTTTCCCAATACACATCACTTTTCTGCAGTATAGGTGATAGCCAGAGGGCCAACCGTTGGGGGCTGAAAATCTGTATGTGAATGAGACAATAGTGCGTGAGCTTAACCACTGCTCCTGTTACTTCTATGGGACTGATGGAAATAGCTGCATAGAAGCGAATGGAGTAAGAGCTGTGTTTACATAAACTAAAGGCTTTGTCACCTGATAATTACCATAAAGCCGGGGACACATGATGCGAGACACATGCGAGATTCTTGAATTGGACAGGAGCGTGTCAGCTCCACAGAAACACAAGCAGCTGACGCACTCCCGTAGAGAGGCGGCGCCCGTCCTGGGTGAGTCATGCAAGACTCGTGTGTCTCGCAGCATGTGTCTCCGGCCTTACAGGACTACTTTGTCACTCGAAAGGCAGTCTGACATGCCCCCTCCTCTGATTCAAACCTCACTGTCAATGCTTAATCTCTATTGTGAGCCTGGTGTGGGTGGGAGAAGCTACCTCAGCTCTGCTGTGTTTCTGAAACTAAATTATTTGATTATGTAAGAACGGCAGCAGCCACTAATCTTTGCGATACATAGTTGTAGGCAAAGAAACCCTGAATCCATTATGTTTCTGTCAGATGAACTAGCAAAAACCAGCTGACAGATTCACTTTGGGGGAATTGGCAGTTTTTGTTGATGACTTGACTGCTGCAGCTAATCAGTTAGCTCAGCGGTTTGTGATGTCTACATTGGAAGAGTCGATGAGCCCAGTGATTAGCTGCAGCAGTTACAATCTCTATAAAGGTGACATCCCCACTGGACCCAGGGAGGGCGAGTTAAAGCTGCTTGTTATTTTAGATCTGCAGCTCTATTTTACAATGTCATTTTTAAAAAGGACAACCCCCTTTAAAGAGCCTTAAAACATAACTACTGTAAAGATAAAATAGGGAGGGGGACAAGAGGCGCAATAGTGCCCTATCACTAGTGACACTTATATACAGTGGTGGTGCTGTCATCCCTGATGAAAATGCCAGGATAGGCGCCGAAACGCGTAGGATAGAGGAGGAATAAAAGGATGGAAATCAATTTGGCTCTTTGGTGAGTTTATTTAACCCTGAAGCAGCGCGGACCGTGAGACACCAGCACTCCCATCATTCCTTTAAAACATAACTAAGGCTATTAGCCAAACTATGAGGCTCAGTCACAGCAACGTACACCCTTAGATAATATATCCTATGGAGACCGGCGTATTATCTCCCTTGTGTGGTGTTATTTATACGTCTTCCAGCACAGTTGTGCTTTTCTGCACATCCATATAGGTGGTGAGAATAACAACAGGCACCAGAGAACGTTAATTAAGGAATAATTGCAATGTTTGTGGTCCCCTATTAACCTCTGTGAAGTTAGCAAGTCAACTAAAAAGGGCCACAACTGTGCTGTGGGATCCCACCCCAAGCATGGATGCATGTCTGTATCTAATAATGTAAAGCTCGCTGGGAGCCAGATTGGATGAAAGCCACTTTTTAGATTCATGTTATATTTAGTCCGTTCTATGCAGCTGTGGTCTGCCGTTACCTAATGAGACAAAAAGAGTCCTTTAATATCCCATCCTTCTTTATTAAAGAAATCATTTCATGCTCTGTAATGCCCCAAGGCGGCATTCCACTTGTGTGGAGTGTGCATGTGAGCGGCCCTACAATTATTTCAAGTTCATAACTTTCAGAGCCTCATTAAAAAAAGGGAAACCTAGCTGAGATGTTTGTGTTTAGGGAAGCATTAAATCTTCACAGTGTTCTCATTGTTGAGGGTCTACCTGCAAATTGGACAACAGACGCTCTCGGCCTCGGCACACACACTGAACAGGAAGCTCTTTCAGTATTTTATTGTTCTGCGTATAATATATGGCAGAACTTATGTTGTATTAATTGTGCGCATTTATTAGCTGGGAGAACCCATGAACACAAGGTGGCCTTATACACATGTATCTCAATAAATGATTCTATGATGATCTTTATTTTATCTCCCAGACAAACCAGAGGCAACTGATATATTATTATATTAATTCTCTATAGCAAGTGTTTATGGCTCTCAGTGGACATTTTATTAGCTAACCGAGCTGATTAAAGAGGCAGCTCTAATCTTATCTGTCCACATTGTGAGCACAGATTCACAGGTCGCCTGCCACATAATCAGAGAAGGTCCAGCAATCCCAATAGTTAAAAATTCATGACTTATATTCCAATAGCCTTAAAAACATGATCGGACAAAAAAAGGAGGAGGAAAGGGAGAATAAAATTACATGAATAGCATAACCAAGGGCGTAACTACAGTAGCTGCAGGGGTTGCGATCGCACCCGGGCCCTGCAGCCTAGGGGGGCCCCAAAAGTCCCTTTGACCCATAGAAAAAGACTAATATTATTAAAGATTCGCAATAATTGGGGGCCACGTTGGAGCTTTCGCATCGGGGCCCCTGGGCCTGAAGTTACCCCACTGAGCATAACTGTTTCTCATAGATTTATCCCCAGCTGTGGATGCACTTGCACTTTAACATATTTACACACTGTAACACAGATGAGTCCTGCACACAGAGAACAGGTCTGTAGGAACCTGTTCACACAGCCAGCATAATTGGAAACAAAAAGCTATTGCGACAAAAAACAACAGTGCAGTATAAAAATGCCATGCAAGAGATGGAGTTCCCGCCCCTCTCTGGGCCCTGCACACATAGAGCCCCGTCGCCTTCATTCCACTTCAGACACCGGTCATGCTGGCTCCTGTTTACTGGTAAGTATTCACACCAGTCAGGTTTTTAATACAACAGTTAGGACCGCGTCTGAGATGGGTACACTTTGAAGATAGTGACGTGGCTTAAAATAACTTTTTTCTGCGCAAAAAAACGGATTAACTAAGTACCCTGTATTTGTTATACCATTTTTATACTGCACTTGCATTTTAATATTTTTACTGCAGTGTACTGTTGTTTTTTGTCGCAATAGCTTTTTGTTTCCAATTATGCTGGCGGTGTGAACAGGTTCCTACAGACCTGTTCTCTGTGTGCAGGACTCATCTGTGTTATAATTAATTGCCTCTTGCCATGCAAGAGATGGAGTTCCCGCCCCTCTCTGGGCCTGCACACATAGAGCCCCGTCGCCTTCATTCCACTTCAGACACCGGTCATGTTGGCTCCTGTTTACTGGTAAGTATTCACACCAGTCAGGTTTTTAATACAATAGTTAGGACCGCGTCTGAGATGGGTACACTTTGAAGATAGTGACGTGGCTTAAAATAACTTTTTCTGCGCAAAAAAACGGATTAACTAAGTACCCTGTATTTGTTATACCATTTTTATACTGCACTTGCATTTTAATATTTTTACTGCAGTGTACTGTTGTTTTTTGTCGCAATAGCTTTTTGTTTCCAATTATGCTGGCGGTGTGAACAGGTTCCTACAGACCTGTTCTCTGTGTGCAGGACTCATCTGTGTTATAATTAATTGCCTCTTGCCATGCAAGAGATGGAGTTCCCGCCCCTCTCTGGGCCCTGCACACATAGAGCCCCGTCGCCTTCATTCCACTTCAGACACCGGTCATGCTGGCTCCTGTTTACTGGTAAGTATTCACACCAGTCAGGTTTTTAATACAACAGTTAGGACCGCGTCTGAGATGGGTACACTTTGAAGATAGTGACGTGGCTTAAAATAACTTTTTCTGCGCAAAAAAACGGATTAACTAAGTACCCTGTATATGTTATACCATTTTTATACTGCACTTGCATTTTAATATTTTTACTGCAGTGTACTGTTTGTTTTTTGTCGCAATAGCTTTTTGTTTCCATATTTACACACTGTGTATACACCTTTTATACTTTCTATATGTCTGTAGTCTGTATGTTTAATATCTTCCCACACTGTCTATAACACACGTAGAGTCCCATGACTACAGTTGGGGTTGCACTTATAATTGTTCCTGTTCCTCACCCCTGCATTAGTGTGGTATTTAATCGGAAGAGAACACATTAATATAGAAAATTCTGTAGGGTTCTGTAGGCTATTCACTTAACAGCTCCATGGTGTTTCACTTGAGCGCATGCGCATCACAGACCCCCCCTGCATTGCTAAAAGCATCTTAAGAATGATGAGCATGGGTCTAATGACGTCTGTGGGGATTTCCCTTGACCCACGTGTCATTGTGGTCGCCGGTTGTGACGTGCAGAGGGGGGAGACTTCACGCAGTGCGCATGTGCCACTTCTGGACACCAGGACATACTGTATATATAGTAGCACTCTCACATAGTAAATAACAGTCCCCAGAGGAAGCCCACACGAAACGTGCGTCAGGGCCAGGGAACAGCTACTGCTACACTGAATCCTATTGGTAAGTTGGCTCATTAGACTCAAAGATGAATTATTATGTCATTTAATACACGCTGCATTCAATTAAATAAACTCATTTTCCTATTCAGGTTATCACTTATTCCTTTTTTGGATTTATTCATTGTAATTTATGCTTTACTAGATGGGTGCCCAATTCTATCGCAACGGGAGATTGTAGAACGTGTGAGATTATATATTAGTCCAACTACTAGTACATCTCAATGAATTAGGATATCATTAAAAATGTAATTTATTTCAGTAATTGAATACATAAAGTGAAACAAACATATTATATAGAGTCATTACACACAGAGGGATCTATTTCAAGTGTTTATTTCTGTTATTGTTGATGATTATGGCTTACAGCCAATGAAAACCCAATGATCATTATCGCAGAACATTAAAGTAGGGAGGATGAAGGGTTAAAATCTGCACTGCTGTATACCACGAGACATCAAAGGGTGAATATAATATTGATTCATTAGTCAACGTGTTTCCGGGCCCCCAGAAACGCCCTGAAATGTGGCAATATGACATTGATTTTTAATAATATTCAATGAGGCGGACTAGTATGTTGTTAATGTTTTAGGTTACTAAATTAAAATAAAAATATGTGCATGTAAAACTGTGCAATAGCTGCAAATGATCAAGTATACAAATATGGCGACCGTTACAGGCGGAGCGCTACTGCACATGAGCAGGTGTACTAATATGGCAGTAGGTGCTCCTTATATGTGTGACGTCACTTTCATTACATGATAGGGGCACGTGTAACAGTCTGTAAATAATGTATTTCACCAAGTAAAGGCTTCCAGAAGTGACTCTGTCCTTGCTATTCATAGGCTGATAAGGAAGAGTACTTCAGGCAGAGGGTCCCTGCCTATATTTACCTTGAGATGCAAACATAACAGAAGTGGTTTTATTTCACATTAAATATTACAGAAGAGTTATGACCGGCATTTACAGTGAGATACATTTATTATTTAACATTACCAATGATATTGTAATAACACGGCTGTTATATGATCCTAACCTAGAAGCCGAGTTCCGGGAAGATGGTATTTATCCTGCTGTGAACTGCCGGTTATATAATTCTGCTGCCGGGGACCAGTTCAGGTAACATTACATGTCTGCATCATTGGTTTACAAAAGCATATGCAGCTAGGGAACCAAATAAAGGGGTTGTCCCACTAGGTACATTTACTACTTATCCAAAGCATAAATATATGATTAATGGAAATCTCACTGTTGGGATCATCAATGATCAATGCTCCCCAAACCAGGAGTCACAAAGTTTGAGTATTTTCGTAGTGATTAAGTGTCACCACCGTCCCATTCACTTTATGGGATTGGTGCAACAGTGACCACAAAACCTATGGATGAGCAGGTGCATCAACTCCAACTCAAAAATATTTCCCGGATTCATACATTCCTTAAACAAAAATCTGTAAAAACATTAGTGCATTCCCTCATAATCTCCCACCTCGACTACTGTAACCTCCTGCTCTCCTGCCTCCCTTCTAACACTCTTGAACCTCTACAATCATTCCTAAACTCTGCTGCTCGACTAATACACCTGTCCTCCAACACTATTGCCCGACCCCTCCTCTTTGCCAATCCCTTCACTGGCTCTCCATTACCCAAAGACTCCAGGTCAAAACTCATCCGAAACCTGTCTCCTCTGTACATCTGTGACCTAGTCTTCCAGTACTTAACTGTACATAACCTCTGATCCTCACGAGATCTCCTTCTCTCTTTACAGGTACCATTACATGGTCCAAGATCATGAACGATATCGCTCAAACATCACGGGTTTGTAGTCGTTGAAAGTACATTGTTAGGACGTCGTTTCGTGTAACACCGAGATTTGACTACGATATATCGTTGGATCGTTGACAGCAGATTTGAGAACATGTTCTCAAATCAAACGATCCACGATCAGCCAACCTGCAGCATTGTTCTGTGTGACACCGCGATAACGATGTCATTAACATTCCCCTACTGACAACAGTGAACAAGTATCGTTCGCTGGGAAGTACGAACAATAGCCGCTCGCTACATTGTTGGTGCATCATCCATGATATCTACACGTGTGACATCTCACCAAAGGTCTCTAAACTATGTCCTAACGACCGCACGCCCACGAGATCGTTAGTGATATCGTTTCAACATTGAAGCGTCTAATGGTACCTTACCTCTTATCTCCTCTTCCCATGCATCTCCCATATGCTGAAACTCTCTATCCCGTGGAGCCTGAAGATCCTCCTTGCAACAAGCCTACAACCCGTAGTAACCCTCAGTCCACTATACCACTGCACAACCAGTTCTACCCTAACCTACTGTACCCTCACCCCATCCCCTGTAGACTGTGAGCCTGGCAGGGTTCTCTCTCCTCACCTACTGTATCCTCATATATTCCTTGTAGACTGTGAACCCTTGTGGGCAGGGTCTTCTCTCCTCCCCCACTATATCTTCACCCATCCCTTGTAGACTGTGAGCCCTCATGGGCAGGGTCCCCTCTTCTACTGTATCCTCACCCATCCCTTGTAGTCTGTGAGCCCTCGAAGGGAGGGTCCTCTCTCCTCACCCGCTGTATCCTCACCCATCCCTTGTAGACTATAAAAAAACATGGCTGGAAAGAAAAAAGCGCACATCGGGTATACCTGTGTGTAAATTAATAACTTTGTGCGAACACTGCTCACCTTATAATGGTTGTGAAGGTCACAACCAAACCAAATCACTCGTGGTATATCCAGTGATATCCTGATGGCTTCCCCTTTTTAACTAAACGTCTGACGAGGGGATCACGGGCTGGGTCACGCCACCGTGACACTTCACAGCCCCGATGACATCGGGAGGGCCCGGATCCGAGTATCCCACGGTCTCTGCTGGGGCGAGCCACTCACACTGCACAGTAGAGAGAGAGAGAGAGAGCGAAAGAAAGAGGACCCCGCTGACCATAAGAGCTCACCTCTACAGAAGAAAGAGAGAGGTCCCTGCTGACCATGAGAGCTTACTCTCTACAGAAGAGAGAGAAAAGTTCCCACAGACCATTAGAGCCTACACTCTACAAGAGGAAGGTCTTTACCCTGTAGCTCTGGAGATGGAAAATTACTCTGCCAAACAATCTGTGCTCCACTGGGATCCGATGATCTGTTATGCCTCGGTACTGACCGCCAATGTACAAGGGATGATAATCCGTAAGAGGTCATGTCTGCAGGGCTTTATGAGGAAGTCTATGCGGCAATGCAAAATTACATAAGCCAGCAGTGTGGAAAACGGTGCTGAGCAAAGTTTGAAACTACAAATGTAAGGAAATTGTACCGCAACTCGATCTGCCGCAACTCGATCTGCTCATCTCTATTGTGTATGTATTTCTTTATTCTTCACAATTAAAATGTGATTAAAGGAAAAAAACAAATCAAGAGTGTTCTTCTGGTTACTGTGTTACAAGGCTCAGGCTCCTCTACGCCCCCTCTCCCCTTCTTTCCCCTTTTGCTTTCTCATAAAGGTGATAATTGGGAACATTTTTATAATATATACATATTTCCTTCTCCTTTGGAATGTGAAAAAAGAAACTACTGTAATAAAAAAAATATTTACCGTATTTAAGAAATGGTGAAAGCAGATAAAGTGTACAAAAATTATGCAAAAAATAAAATAAAAACGTGAAGTTTAAAAGAAAAGAACTAAGAAGTGAAAAAGCGGTGTGATGAGAATCAGTGTGATAAAAATGATGACATAAAATCTGCTAGAGCTATAAGTAATAGGTGATGGTAAGAAAACTCATACTCTTGGTATTTAC
Source organism: Allobates femoralis (assembly GCA_033576535.1). Lineage (NCBI taxonomy): Eukaryota > Metazoa > Chordata > Amphibia > Anura > Aromobatidae > Allobates > Allobates femoralis. The sequence continues at coordinate 535,525,021 of JARQOC010000005.1, forward strand.
GCCAAATAATTTTACTCTAAAGATCTGCATAGAGGTGGCAGGTTAATGGTTCTGACGGATCCACTTGAAAAAACAATGCGTTTCAGAAAATCAATTTTCTACATGAAAAGTTTTGGGAGGAAAACTAGGGGTTGGACTACTTGGCCCCTGCGTGTATGATATAGTACTGAGTACTAACCTTCTGCCCTCTGAGTGGGGGACATTTAAGAAAAATAATAACGCACCTTGGGGCATGTTGACACACTTTTATGATGCTAAAAGACACTAAGCCTTTGGCACGGACTTGTAGCATTCCTGGGAAATGTAATCCTTTAATGTACACCCTGGATTGCACGTTTTATTCTACGTTCCTGCAATGCTTCACTGGAAGTGTGATCAATGAATGAGCAAGAATACATTGTGCGCACAGATCCTACGAGCAACGTTACCGAGCTGGGGCTTACCTTACTGAACTGGCCGACCACGTGCTTCAGTATGTTGGGTGGAGCGTCGTGCAGCAGGGGCTCGAGTGCGGGCAGATGGGTGCATTTCTGCAGGATGTTTTTCAGGGCCTTTTTTGCCTAGAGAGTACAAACAAAATGAAAATTAGGAGGCATCTGGCCTAAACAATGACAAGGATTTGCAGTCATTCAGATCCTACATTCCACAAATTCAGACTGTCAGGTCATGCTTGTGTTTCCCTTGTTAACCCTTTGTGAGCAGCTTGAAGTCCACTAATCCCACTTATGGTAAAGTCACTGAAAGGGTAAAGAAAAAAAAAAGACAAAATCAGCAGTGTATATAAGCTCTGCTGTCCGTTCTTAGCCAGATAGTTTTTTTTCTGGAATACTCGGTGAAGACTAACATGGCTATTATCACTGCTCCAAACAAGGGTTGACACCAGGGGTATAGCTATAATGGGTGCAGGGATTGCAATCACGCCCTGGAGCCTAGGGAGCCCCAAAAGTCTCCTTGGTCTATGGAAAAAGACTAATGCTATTAAAGATTTGCAATAATTGTGGGCCCAGTTGGAGCTGTCGCATCAGTGCCCATGAGCTTTAAGCTCCTATATTAATGCCAAGCAAACCTATATAAAAATGAAGCAACATGAAGAAAGGGGAATGATTACTTTGCAAACTGGTACAGTTTTGCTCAAAACTTTACATACCACGGCAGACTTTTCGATTTCTTGGCCATTTTTCAGATAATATGAATGATAAAACAAAAACTTTTTTCCACTCATGGTTTGTGGTTGGGTGAAGCCATTTATTGTCAAACTGCTGTGTTTTTTCTTTTTAAATCATTAACAACCTAAAACATCCAAATGACCCTGATCAAAAGTTCACATACCAAAGTTCTTAATAACATGTATTACCCCCTCTAACATCAATGACAGCTTGGGTCTTTTGTGGTAGTTGTGGATGAGGCTCTTTATTGTCTCAGATGGTAAAGCTGCCCATTCTTCTTGGCAAAAAGCCTCCAGCTCCTGTAAATTCCTGGGCTTTCTTGCATGAACTGCACGATTGAGTTCTCCCCAGAGAGACTCAATGATATTGAGGTCAGGAGACTGAGATGGCAACTCCAGAACCTTCACTTTGTTCTGCTGTAGCCAATGACAGGTCAACTTGGCCTTGTGTTTTGGATCGTTGTCATGTTGGAACATCCAAGCACGCCCCATGCGCAGCTTCTTGGCTAACGAGTGCAAATTTGCCTCCAGTATTTGCTGATAACGTGCTTCATTCATCTTTCCTTTAACTTTGACCAAGTTTCCTGCGCCTTTGTAGCCCACACATCCCCACATCAACGATCACCTCCTTGCTTTAGAGTAGGAATGGTGTTCCTTTCATCATAGACCTTGTTGACACCTATTCAAATGCAACGTTCATGTTTGTGGTCAAAAAGTTCGATTTTTGTCTCATCACTCCAAATTACCGTGTTTCAGATGTTTGGAGGCTTGTCTCTGTGCTGTTTGGCGTATTGTAGGTGAGATACTTTGTGGCATTTGCACAACAATGGTTTTCTTCTGGCGACTGGACCATGCAGCCCATTTTTCTTCAAGTGCCTCTTTATTGTGTATCTTGAAACCGCCACACCGCTAGTTTTCAGTGAGTCCTGTATTTCAGCTGATGTGATTTGTGGGTTTTTCTTAGCATCTCAAACTATTTTCCTGGCAGTTGTGACTGAAATTTTTGTTGGTCTACCTGACTGTAGACCTGTTGGTTTTTACAGAGCCCCTGATCTTCCATTTGTTAATCACAGTTTGAACACTGCTGACTGGCATTATCAATTCCTTGAATATCTTTTTGTATCCCTTTCTTGTTTTATACAGTTCAACTGTCTTTTCCCATAGATCCGTTGACAATTCTTTTGCTTTTCCCATGACTCACAATCCATAAACATCAGTGGCTGGATGAAAGATGCAAGAGTCTGTCTGGATCCCAGACACTCACTCAGCTTTAACGCACACACACGGATTACAAGCAAACAGGTCACAGGTGAGGATGTTACCTTTATTAGCCATTCAAACTCATTTGTTTCAACTTCTGCGCATGTTATTGGCCAAAATCACCAGGGTATGTGAACTTTTGATCAGTGTCATTTGGATGTTTTGGTTGTCATTAAGATTTAAAAAGAGAAAACACAGTAGTTTGACATTAAATGTCTTCACCCAACCACTAACCAGGAGTGTAAAAAAAAACGTTTTTGTGTTATCATTCATATTCTCTGAAATAAGGCCAAGAAAGCAAACAAATCTGCTGGGGTATGTAAACTTTTGAGCACAACTGTAAACTTGCCATTCAAGCAATGAAGAAAGCTGGTTGCCAATCCGAATAAAGGCAATAGTGATCAGCGCACATCTGCTAAATGCAAATATAATTTTTAAAAATATGAAAAAAGTGAAAAGTGATGTCAAGGATTAGAAAAAGCATACCGCCGAGACACAGCACCGCTGCCACACCAGGCATTATTCCCTGAGCCTTGCCCCAGTCTTGTTGCCTGATACCATTAACTACATTACCTTGGATTGAAATTATTGTTCATTACATGTGGTCCACACAGTTTCACACCACTGTGGACCCTTGCAGGTTTCATTGAATATTTGCTGACGTACATGTATCCTGTTCCTCTGTACCACCGCAGGAGGATCCCTGATATTACCTTGCAGCAACTCCTCTTTTTTTTTAGACCCAGTCCTCAGTTATACACTGAACCGTGAAAAAGGCCAAGCAGGCGGAAAAGTTGGGAAAAGTGACAATAACTGGATACGATTTTCACCTGCAAATTTGATGTTTTCCATTTTTTCTATACATTGGTCTGCCTAGAGATTCATGTTACAATTTTTATCAGCTTTTTGGTGCATTTTATTTTATACTGAAATAAAAGTTGCGTTTTTTGACTTATGGTGCATTTATAAAGCAGCATATTAATTATTTCAACATTTTAACTGCAGTTTAGATTAAAATAGATAACAGCAAAAAATGCACCAAAAACTCTTTTTATTTCTTCTGAGGTTTTCTGGCCATACCCTCTGATTTTTGTTGCAAGTAAAATAAAAAGGTGTATCAAAAACCTGTGAACACAGCCATACAGTCGTGTAATTACGATTATGTTCAATTCACAGAGTCCATTTTTGTAGAACCTAAAAAATGTATCTGCTAAAAATAAATGGCTGCAGTGTTCCTTCCAATTTTACATGAGTCTCATACATTACTTTGTTTTATCGTGTTTATTAATGCATTTTTATCAGTGCATACGTCACAAAGCTTGAAGGGAATCCTGATGCAGCAATGTCAATGACATGTCACGGGGTGGTATAAAGGATAGGGAATAAGGAGGCAAGATGGTAAGATGGGCAAGGGAGTTCAGAGGAACTAGTCTGGCCCTGGACTTAGGGTCCATGACTAGTCCTGCTCCCAAAGGTACCTCTGTAGGTGAGGAGGTTCTGGTCACCACCCTAGCCCTTTTCTCCTGATCAACCCCAGACTATGGGCCCCTACCTCCACCCATGGACCGGGAAACCAAGCAGCTTCGATAGAAGTCAATGGCAGCAATAACACAGCTTAGCACAGCACAATTTCACAGCATGGAGTCCAGGTAGAAATGAGCTCTAAATGTGATGCAAAGTGGAGGGAAGTGAGGCTATTTAAAGACAGAGAGTGGAGATCTGAACACCAAGACACACCCCTCCACCTCCACCCAAATGCTATGACTCACTCCTCCTGTTACAGCTCCAGCACACAGCACAGACTAGGGAAAAAAAACTGTTTAAACACAGCAGCAACACTAATAGATTGCAAGGCAGTCAATACGGGACATAACAATCCTGACGTTTAATGCACACATTGAGTATTTTATTCTTGCAGATTTGTTGTGGAAATAAATCTGGAGCTTGCAAATTCTTAAAAGAAAAACACAAAATAATTATAGACCCTATAATAAAGTAAATAAGCGATAGAAGTAGTACATGAATATAGCATAGGGCACTTGGTTAACACTGATCATAAAGCGTAAAAGCCGTCCCACCGTGACAAGGTGTACCCATCGTGACGGTTCCACCCTAGCATTAAAACCTTATCTTGTATGAGTGACATCAATGTGAATAAGGTCAGAGTGGCACAGTGCTCCGACTACAGCCACCTGTCCATGGGAAGCTATCCGCATGAAATTGCTAGCCCATAGGGAGGGATCACATTCTCATTTGTACAGAGTACAAAAAACCCCAGATAATGAGCCAGAGGATAAGATGGTATATATGCATTAACACTAGAAGTCCTGGGAATTTAAAGGATCCTTGGTTTTCAATGGTAAAAAGGTCAAATGACCCGTCTCTGGGACTTCTAGAGTAAGAGCACATTCGTACAGAACTCTACATAGCATAGATAGATTGCTATAGCCGGAGCACTGTGCTTCTTTTCCCTTATTCACATTGATGTGACTGCCACAAGGTAAGGTTTTAATCCTTGAGTAGGACTTCCTGCTATGTACACCTTAATGGGGTATTTTCAGCTGGCACCTGTTCACACTCATTGGTGTCGCTGGACAGTTTTCTTATAAAGATGGGTTCACCTTGTAATACGATTACTTACTTATTTACTTTATTATAGGGTATATGCTCATTTTGTACATTTCTTTAGGGTTTTAGCATGTCAATTATTGCAGCATTTTTCCTGCAGATTTCACGTCTTCTAAATAATGCAAAAAAATCTGTATAGAAAACGCTGCAAAAACACACTTTTTTGCCACTGTTTTTCCTGTTAAGAAATGCAGAAATTATGCAAAAATTTCTGCACCAAATATTTAACATGTGCACATACCCTAAATGGCTGAAAAAATGGATCAGAATAGGACAGGCACTGAGTAACGGAGAAGACACAAAAATACAATTGTACCTTTTGCTCTACGAATGTAAAAAAAAAAGGAATATGGATGAAAAATATTGTATTATGAAGTGGTAGTCAGAAGAAAGCAAGGTGATCGCTTTTACATCTGGTCTCCACCTACTTGATGCATCAGCTGTTAGTCGGCCTACGCTTACCCTGTACTTCATTTGGAAATGTAATCCCTCAAGAATGTGATACCTCCGATCTGGGCACCGTGTGCCTCCAGTGCCAGCTAACATTTTCCTGTGTTCAGACACTCAACTATTTCCATAGTTAATGCGTTTATTACCAAAGTATACCGTAATTAGGGGCAGCTGTAGGATGGATAAGTTATCTACGGAGTTATAGCAGAGGCGGACAAGTCAGGGGTCTAGACTAGACTATTTTGATTGCTCTGATGATATTACTATGCTTTTTATTGATTTTATGCTCCCATATTGTAAATATAGAAAAATCTTTGAGCTATTCTTCTCTTTACATGATTGTGGGATAGAAATGGAGGGTCTGATCAATTTGAATGCACTTTACAATTTTTTTAGTTTCCATCTCAGTTTTTATAGGTCGTCTGGGATAAATAATAAATGTGCTAAACACAGGAAATGTGTTAAAATAATAAAATAACCATTATTTACTTATTCAGTTCCAATCAGGCTTGTATCTATGGCACGTGATCAGAGAATGGTGATTAGCTGCAGCGTTCAAGTAAATATCCAGCAGCAATAGAGCAGAGGGGGATTGAATAGGTTACTAATAGTGATGTATTACAATGCTCGGAACTCAAAACGAGCAGTTAGATGGTCGGATGGGCGTGACTCGAGTACCAAGTATAATGGAAGCCAATGGGGAATTCGGGCATTTTTCTGAAAGATCTACAGTGGTGCCCATCCGAACATCCAACTGCTCATGGTAGTGTTCGCTCATCACTAGTTATCTATACAGGTTTTTTTTCCTGTCTTTATAATATGGCCACGTTCTAACGTCCAAAAAGACAAAAACGGCCCTCATTTCCTTTATTTTTTTTTCTGCAGTTATCAAGACCTAAATACATAATAGTAATGTGCTCCAGTTATTGCATTTTTATTTTGTTTTACCATTTTTTTATGATTTCTGATGAAAAAAGGGCCGTATTTTCTCAAAGGCAAAAAAAAACAGACATCTAAGTAAGGCCTAACTTCAACTGATTGGATCAGGTGGTCAGACTACTAAATGTAAAGCCCTAGACAAAGACCTGGTTTGCCTTCACCTATTAATCCCTTCATGACCCTGGAATTTTTCGTTTTTCATTTTTGTTGTTTGCTCCCCTGCTTCCAAGAGCCATAACTTTTTTATTTTTTCATCAATATAGACATGGCGGCTTCTTTTTTGCGGGACGAGTTGTACTTTTTGATGCAATTACGTATTTTACCATATAGTGTACAGGGAAATTGCAAAAAAAGTGCAAATTTGTTTTTTGTTTTTTTTAGTTGCCATGTTCACTATATGGTTAAACCAATGTGACTGCATGATGCCTCGGGTTGGTACGAGTTCGTAGATACCAAACATATATACCTTTACTGGTATCTAAGTGGTGAAAAAAATTCAGAGGTTTGAAAAAAAGGAAATAAATAAATAAATAAATATCACACTTTTTGCACCATGTTCTGCGCCCCATAGCGTCCTCATTTTTCAAAATCTGGGGTCGACTGATGGCTTTCTTTTTTGCATCTTGACTTGACAATTCTAGTGATATCGTTTTTGGGTGGATGCGCTGTTTTGATCACCCGTTATTGCATTTTATAGCAATGTTGCGGCAACCAAAAAAGCGTAATTTTGTCATTTGGACTTTTTTTTCCGTTATGCAGTTTATGGCTCTCATTAACTGATTTTATATCTTGATAGATCGGGCATTTCTGAACGTGGCGATGCCAAATATGTGTATTTTTTTTTATTTCTTTAATACTTTTATTGTGAATGGGGGGAAAGGGGGGGGTGGGGATTTGAATTTTTATATATATTTTTTTTTTTACATGTTTGTAATAACTATTTATTAATTCTTAGTTTTACACTGCCCCATAGGGAGGCACCCTGCTCCACAGTCCAAACACTTCTGACAGATACCGATGAGCTGCAGCACATCGGTATCTGTCAGAATTGCGGACGGTGAGTGGATGGCAGCGCTTGCCAACCACTCACTGGAAATGCTCTGCGACAGCTTCCGGGGTCAAGCCAGGACTCCAGGTTGTCACGTGAGTGCCGGAGATCCCGCAATATTATCGCGGGATCTCCGATGCAGGCGGGGAACAACGCGTTCCCCACCGTTGCACCTTTGGATACTGCTGTCAGTGACTGACAGCGGGATCCAAAGTGTTAACTGTACTGATTGGATCCCAGATTCGATCGGTGCTGTTAGCCCGACATCAACTGAGATGTCGGGCAAATGATGTGAGCTCTACGCCGGAGCGCACATCAAACCCCAGTAACCGGCCCATGACGTTGTATAACGTCATGGGTCGGGAAGGGGTTAAAGGGACTCTGTCAGGTCATTTTTCAGTATGATACTAATAGTACCCTTGAATAGTGCTGGGTAGACCTTTCAGAATATGTAAAAGTCATTAATGTACCCTGTTTAGTCCTCTTGCTATAAGCACCTGCACTCCCTGTAAAAGTGATTGACATGACTCCTGAGCAGTCTGAGAGTCATGGTATGTATTATTTAAATATCCACACCTATTAAAGCTGTTATCTGTCCCTCTCCTCTGCCGAAGTTACACTGAATCTATCAGTTTTTTGCAGCCTGCTGGGTAACATCACAAAAGTCTGTGCTATCTGTAAAAGATTTCTTTTATATGAACATTGGTTTCCCTGCATACATATAATGCGTGTATCTGCTGAGCAAACGATCAAATGTTAATATAAAACACAAAGGAATATCTCAGCGCACACATTACACACATGCCTTAGATACACACAATGAAGATCTCAGAGCTGCATTTGCAGAGAGCACACACCTCCTCCCCCCTCATTTCTCCTCTGCCTGCAATAAGTCACACAGCATACAGTCCAGAGGGCAGTGCACTGCAGTGAAGCATGAATATTCATTCCTTGGGGAGTGGACAGCAAAGAACTCACTATGATTGAAAGATGGAATTAATATTTTATTTAGAAGTTTACATAGAATAGGAGGGGAGCATAATAATAGAAATACATGAATAGAGAGTGCTTAGAGAAAGGAATTAGAAAATTAAATCAGTTACACATGGATTTTTTACCTGACAGATTCCCTTTAATAACTACCCTATATTGACCACTAGTCTGTACCTGAGCAGATACCTGTAAATTAATGTCAAGCTTTGTTCCAGCAGACATTAAAGAAGCAAATGTAATCATTTCAAAGCTACAAAAGATCCCTTAAAATGTTTGTATTAAAATGTTAGATATCCACTTTCAAATACTTTCTTAATCATAGTAAATAAATCCCAGCTGCTTATTCAGTATAAGCCGGGGAGTAGCCTGCCAAGAGGAGTGAAGGAGGGGGCACAGCAGGGTTTATTTAAAAGGATCTTACAGAAAAGTTTCCTCAAGTCAAATGAGGCAGACACTGGACGTACATTATATCCAGGCCCTTTACCTGCCTTCAGACAAACATTGCAAGGGTACAGGAAATTATTTTAAATCATTGTATTTTTTCTTTGGAATATTACACAACTGTAGGAGTTCAGAAGTCATTTTCCATTTGTTTAGAGGCAAGAAATAATTATATGAGGCATTAAAAAAGCAAACCATTACAGTATTGCACACTATTGTAATATAGTAGGAGCAAGGATTGCAGTCGCACCTGCGCCCTGGTCCCTTTGGTCCATAGGTAGAGTAAAGGCTGAAAGTGTTGGCGCCTTTCAAACCGTTCTGGAAATGAAGTCTTTCTGAAATTATTGCAATTACACATGTTTTGTCATATACATGGTTGTTTTCTTTGAGTGTTTTGGAACAACACAAAAACAGAGAGAAAAGGCAAATTGGACATAATTTCACACAAAACCCCAAAATGGTCTGGACAAAATTGCTGGGACCCTTGACTTAATATTTGGTTGCACACCCTTCGGAATAAATTACTGCAATTAATCGCTTCCTATAACCAACCATCCACAAGCTTCTTCTCTCCTGGAGTTTTAAGCTTCTTCTCACCTGGAGTTTTTGACTCTTCTTTATAAACTGTCCCAGGTCTCTCATATTTAAAGGCGTCTTCTTCCAACAGCAATTTTAAGATCTCTCTACAGGGAATCAATTAGATTTACATCTGGACTCCTTGCTGCCACTTCAGAACTCTGCAGAGCTTTGTTTCCATCCACTTCTAGAGGCTTCTTAAAGTTTGGGGTCATTGTCCTACTGGAAGACCCATGACCTCAGACACAAACCCAGCTTTCTGACACTGGGCACTATATTGCAACCCAAAATCCTTTGGTAATCTTCAGATTTAATGATGCCTTGAACACAGTCAGGCACCCAATGCCATAGTGAGCAAAACAACTCCAAAACGTCTCTGAACCTCCACCGTGTGTGACTGTAGATACTGTGTTCTTATCTTTGTAGACCTCATTCCATTTTCGGTAAACAGTAGAATGAAGTGCTCTACTAAAAAGCCCAATCTTGGTCTCCTCTGTCCACAAGACAGTTTCGCAGAAAGATTTTAACTTACATACATTTTCACAAACTGCAGTCCAGCTTTTATTATGCCTCTGTGTCAGCAGTGGGGTCCTCCTGGGTCACCTGCCATAGTGTTTCATTTCATTCAATGTAGACGTATAGTTTGTGCAGACAGTGATGCACCCCGAGTCTGCAGGACATCATGAAGTTCTTTGGAACTTGATTGCAGCTGTTCATATACCATCCAGGTATTTTTAATTACAACTTTTCATCAATTTTTCCCTGCTGTACATGTCCAGGGAGATTAGCTACACAGGCATGGGTTGTAAACGTTTAATTTATGGGGCACACCATGGACAAAGGAACATCAAGGTTTCTGGAGATGGACTTTTAACCTTCAGATTGTTGACCTTTTCCAACACTTTTGGTTCTCTATCCTCAGTTTTATCTTCTCTTTCTGTTCTTCATGCTTAGTGGGGCACTCACATACACACAATGCAAAGATTGGGCTAACGTCTCCCCTTTTATCTGGTTTCAGGTGTGATTTTCATATTTCCCACACCTGTTACTTGCCACAGGTGAGTCTGTATGAAAACAACATGCTTGAAACAAAATTGTTTGCCCACAGTTTTGGAAAGGTGCCAACAATTTTGTCTGGCCCATTTTTGAGAGGTTTTGTTTCAAATTATGTCCAGTTTGCCTTTTTTCCTCTGTTTTTTGTGTTTCAATACACGCAAAGAAAATTAACATGTGTACAACAAAATATGTGAAATTGCAATCATTTTCTTTGAGACGTACTTGATCTTCTGGAACAATTTCAAGGTGCCAACACTTTTGGCCATAAGTAATACTAGATTAGCCTCGGCACACTCAACTAATGAAAAATGAAAAGGAAGAAATGTTTCTTTGTGCTGATAATTTTATTGTACAGAAACGAAATCATCCCACGTTTCGGCTCAACATGAGCCTTCCTCAGGGAATTGAGCTGAATTAAACATAACAACAAAAAGAAGTCACAATTTTGTTCAACATAAATGCAAAGTACATGTTAACAGAAAAAAACCTACATGCGGTGTATGGTACAAAATGCTGGAGTGTGGTGAAATCCATAGCGTGCGCACTAAGATATGTGGTGGGCACGTCCGTAAGTGAATGGTGGCGTGTAGGGGTGAAGTGGTAGGTGAGGAAACAAAGGATAGGAGGAAGAGTGAGAGGAAATAAAAGGAGTAGATAAAAAAAATCAAGAGGTCTCAGACAAAAAGAAAAAGAAGAAAATAAAACCAACAAACGGTATACAAAGGTGAAGAAAGACAATAGAGGAAAAGGGGAGGGGCAAGAGAACTGGACTTTGACTACCTCAGCTTGTCTTTGCCTTATATATCTCTTTACAGTTTTCTATAATGATACCGATTCATCCTTTTATATACCTTAAATAGATTTTTTCCTTGCTACTGGATCGTTTCTATACCTACTTATTCCTACTCTCTGAGTTTGTAAGGTAATTTACCTGATTTTAGTTATTATACTCTATTCATTGTTTCTCTTGCCCCTCCCCTTTTCCTCTATTGTCTTTCTTCACCTTTGTATACCGTTTGTTGGTTTTATTTTCTTCTTTTTCTTTTTGTCTGAGACCTCTTGATTTTTTTTATCTACTCCTTTTATTTCCTCTCACTCTTCCTCCTATCCTTTGTTTCCTCACCTACCACTTCACCCCTACACGCCACCATTCACTTACGGACGTGCCCACCACATATCTTAGTGCGCACGCTATGGATTTCACCACACTCCAGCATTTTGTACCATACACCGCATGTAGGTTTTTTTCTGTTAACATGTACTTTGCATTTATGTTGAACAAAATTGTGACTTCTTTTTGTTGTTATGTTTAATTCAGCTCAATTCCCTGAGGAAGGCTCATGTTGAGCCGAAACGTGGGATGATTTCGTTTCTGTACAATAAAATTATCAGCACAAAGAAACATTTCTTCCTTTTCATTTTTCATTAGTTGAGTGTGCCGAGGCTAATCTAGTATTACTTTTGGTTGCATTTTCCTCTGAGCACCTCACATAAGGTTGAGCCGGGTCATACTCTATTCTATTACGCCTTTTTTTGGACCTAGTGCTCCCTGTACACTTTCGTACCACCACATGGCATCATTTGGTGTATTCTCATATAATGAAGAAGAACAAGCAACGATCCTCTCAACCGTAAGAGAGACCGACAACTTCTTGAATATTCCCGCCCGTGAGGTTAAATCAAGGGATTACGAGAAGGAGTTGAAGAAATTGGCCTCTTTTGAACTACACTCTTATACTTTGGCTCAGTACACCAAAGCACAACGTATCCCAAGGGGATTGAGAGTTGCCCTCCGACCGACCTTATTCAGTGACAATGAAGAATATTGTCAGCTTTTTGAGAATATTCTGAACAAGTGCTCTATCGATCTAATGGTTCTCACTATTAAGTTCCTTCAGGACGAGATAGTTAGAGTTAAAGAACAGGTTATGGCTATTGAGAACCAGCTTGCTAACACCCTCTCTTCCACAGATCTAACGAGCCTTAAAGCGAAAGCTAACAAGACCTTACAGGACTTCACTAACGAACTGAAAACAAGGAAAAAGAACAAGTTTCTGCGAGATCAGGACGATTATAGCAAAAACCAAGTCTATAGATGGCGTTACACCACTTTACCAGAGGGTCCACCTCACAGAGACCGACAAGGATCGTCAGGGTCATCTGGTTCGGATGGAGGACGAGGACGTGGTCGGAGTGGGCGTGGAAAAGCCCGCAAACCTTTTTTCGGCAGACCGAATCCATCGGTACCACCCGACGAGGAAGGAGAAGGAGCGGACGCAGATCCCAACCTGGAGAACAGGATCCATACTCGGTCACAGGTAAGAACAACTTGGTCTTCAACATTTCCACATACTACCTTTCACCTGCCGAGACCAGAGTTCTCCAGAAGGGACTCTCCTTCTGTCCCACACCACCTTTCGACCCGTTCCTCGTTAACCAAGAACTGAACCGTTTCTTTCGTTTAATAAGACTTAAGGTTCACTTTAGTCAGGTTAACGACAACAAAGCCACAACTATCTCTGTTCCTGAGGAAACAGCACAAGACACTTTCATCTTGAGGGATCTTGGCATCAGGATCCCGAGTTCGTTCCAACCTTCAAGATCTTCTCATCCGGTCGAGACGTATATCTCATTGGTATCTCAATCTGTAGATATGTATGTAAATAACATTAAGAAAGGCAATTACCACCTTAGGCATAATTTAAGTAAAGAGGAATCTATAGCTCTCAAGAGCTTAAAAAATAATGATAAAATAATAATTAAGCCGGCAGATAAAGGTGGGGCCATTGTTGTCATGGATAAATCATACTACATATCAGAAATTCACAGACAACTGGCAGATACATCTACATACAGACCAATCCCCAAGAATCCTACTTCCACTATCCAAAAGAAAATTGAAAATCTAACTAATTTGTATCTATTACAGGGCACCATTGATGACAAATTGGCAGAATATCTGCATAAAAAAGACCCTATTACACCGGTACTATACATTTTGCCTAAAATACATAAGAATCTTGAGAGACCCCCAGGAAGGCCAATTGTGGCCTCCACCGATTCAATACTCTCACCTCTATCCATAACATTGGAGAAAATCCTAACTCCTTTAATTCCTAAAATAAAATCATTTGTAAAAGACACCTCCGACTTCTTAAACCATGTTCATGGAATGACAAATATCCCGGATGATACGATACTGGTCACACTCGATGTGAACAGCCTGTATACAAGTATCGACCACGACAAGGGCATCGAGGCTGTTCACTGGTTCTTTAACCAACATACCAATTTTAGTGAACCACAGAAAATGTTCTGCATAGACATTCTGACACTGGTTCTGAAAAATAATCACTTTCTTTTTGAGGACCAGTTCTTTTTACAGGAATGTGGGACCGCTATGGGGGCCAATATGGCACCCCCATACGCTAATATCTTCATGGACAAGTTTGAGACAGACCATGTATATACTAATCATCTATTCAAAACCAATGCCATTACATGGCTTCGATACATAGATGACATTTTCTGTCTATGGACAGGTGATACTGACTCATTAACCAGGTTTGTTGAAGAAATTAACCAGGGTACAATCAACCTGACTTTTACCCTACACTACGATTCCAACAACATCAATTTTTTGGACACACTCATTTCAAAAACTCCCAATGGCAAGTTGACAAGTGACCTATATGTAAAACCGACAGATCGCAACAGTCTCTTACACTGGTCAAGTTGTCACCCCAGGCATGTCAAAAAGGCCCTACCTAAATCCCAGCATCATAGGGTCGAACGTATCGTTTCAGACCCTGTCACAAAAACACAAAGACATGACGAGATGACAGAAAAATTTCACAAAAGGGGATACCCGCTAACAGATTCTATGCCACAGCCATTGACTTTCCAAAGACCCAGGACTGTTGACAATAGACTCAAATTTGTAAATACTTTCCATCCTTTTTCTCCACTTATCAAAAAAGCAGTCCTGGATCACTGGCCCTTACTGAATAAAGCTTATCCGGGCATTGAAGAATTTAAATTACCACCACTCGTCTGTCATAAGAGGACTAGGAATCTTAGAAATTCACTAGTCAGGGCTGACATTGGGTCTCACCTACAAACTCTTAAGCAGAGAACTTTGAGTAGCCCCAAAAAAGGCACATTCCCATGTCTGGGTTGTGCACAGTGCACGAATGTAAGCAAGGGTGAATCGTTTACCCATCCATTGACTGGCAAAAGATTTAACATCAATGGTTATTACACATGCAACTCCAGTTATGTCATCTATCTCATCAAATGTCCTTGCGGTCTCGGATATGTTGGGGAGACCACCCAGCATGTCCGGGACCGCATCTCCAAACACAAGTCGACCATCAGGTGTAAAAATACACTACTACCAATCCCTGCCCATTTTATCGAATGTAGACACTCTATTAGTCAGTTAAAATTTCAGGTGATTGATCACATACCCATACCAAGGAGAGGAGGGAATAGGGTACGCATGCTTAGGGAACGCGAAGCGTATTGGATTTATCACCTCAATACCCTCTCCCCTAAGGGCTTGAATAGGGAATCTGAAATTTATTACTGAACTTGAGTGCTATGTCCTATTCTTCTAGACATATTAGTAGCCTAATCCATTATTTACCTTGGAGTTATTATGTGATATTCTCTTTGTCGTGTTTAGTTTTATTAGGTTATAGATGTACTTAACCATATATTGACAGGTCTTGTATTGCTTTGATTTCAATGTTTAGAATGTATTCTAACCTTGTTTCTTTACTCTTAGGCAGGACTATTCTGAATGTTATTGAAGGTCTCCGCAGTCCCTGCAGTATCTGCAGTATCACCCTCACTCCAGAGCACAATCATCTTCAGCACCTACAAAATCGTCTTTCTAATGTGCACAGTATTTGTAGGCACTATCCCACCAATAAAATGGCGGCCGCCAGCACTGTGACAAGGAACCACCACTTCCTGATCTGATTCCCCTCCCTGGAAGGTCAATTAGCTCCCCGCCCTACCAGGAAGCACTGGAGGGTATTTAACATGGCCACACTTGATCACACACACTCCTGGCCTCCCTTGCAAACACTATGGACACAAGGTAACTGCTGCACAGCCCTTTTTTTGCTGTTTTCTCACATGTGCCTGTTATTTCTACTTACTTCTAATAGCCTGCTGCACTTTCTTTACAGGACAGGAGTCATGTACCTCCTTACAATTTAAGGGTATGTGACCCCTATAGACTTCTCTCAGCATATATCTTCATTCTCTTTTGTAAAACCTTTCTTATTTCTCTTTCTCCAGCGACCAGTTCAGTAGTTATCTCTCTGCTATTTTCCTCTATTAAGGATAATCACTAAATGACTCTTTGAGGTAATCCCATATTTTTCTATATACTTCAGCCCATATTAAGCAGTATTCCTAAGCATTGCCTTTTCATCTCATATGTTTACCTTGGTTGTTTTTAAATATTGGACTTTGACTACCTCAGCTTGTCTTTGCCTTATATATCTCTTTACAGTTTTCTATAATGATACCGATTCATCCTTTTATATACCTTAAATAGATTTTTTCCTTGCTACTGGATCGTTTCTATACCTACTTATTCCTACTCTCTGAGTTTGTAAGGTAATTTACCTGATTTTAGTTATTATACTCTATTCATTGTTTCTCTTGCCCCTCCCCTTTTCCTCTATTGTCTTTCTTCACCTTTGTATACCGTTTGTTGGTTTTATTTTCTTCTTTTTCTTTTGTCTGAGACCTCTTGATTTTTTTTATCTACTCCTTTTATTTCCTCTCACTCTTCCTCCTATCCTTTGTTTCCTCACCTACCACTTCACCCCTACACGCCACCATTCACTTACGGACGTGCCCACCACATATCTTAGTGCGCACGCTATGGATTTCACCACACTCCAGCATTTTGTACCATACACCGCATGTAGGTTTTTTTCTGTTAACATGTACTTTGCATTTATGTTGAACAAAATTGTGACTTCTTTTTGTTGTTATGTTTAATTCAGCTCAATTCCCTGAGGAAGGCTCATGTTGAGCCGAAACGTGGGATGATTTCGTTTCTGTACAATAAAATTATCAGCACAAAGAAACATTTCTTCCTTTTCATTTTTCATTAGTTGAGTGTGCCGAGGCTAATCTAGTATTACTTTTGGTTGCATTTTCCTCTGAGCACCTCACATAAGGTTGAGCCGGGTCATACTCTATTCTATAACACTTTTGGCCATGACTTTATATCTGGCTGGATTTTCAACTTTCAGAATATTTCAATATCACCAAGCTAGATGAGATTTTACCCAACTACATCTGCCCGCTGTGTTTAAAAAAGTTAATAAATAACAATTAGCAATAACATATTAATATATATATTATGTATAATGGGGGCCATATATAAGGCATTATGAACAGAGCACCATTAGCCAGCTTTGTACCATTCTTTACCCCCATGTTTTGGTGATTTTACAAAGAATTAAGAAAAGATTCCATGCAAATCCAATAAAAAAAATCATGGCAGTTATTGAAATGAATATATGGAACCTCATAGGCACAGTGTATGGTTCCTTAAGGAAGGCAAGAAACATAATCACATTGTGGACTGACCAGAATTGACTTCCGTCCTTTCCTATGGGGGCTTGGGCTTATCGTCAAAAGTGTCTAGCTTTTGCTGTTTTTTTATTCCCACTGCTCCACTGAGTATTCAGGGTTTTTTTTTATTTCTTATAAAAAAAAATCAATTATCCAATTCCAGAAATGTGAACCTTTTAATTTAGTGCTAATTTTTGTGGTCTATACCAAGGAGGCGCTGCTCATAAGATCCCCTGGGGTGTGTCTTTAGACTGTTCTGCATAATTTCTCTGAGAGCCACCCCTCTTTGCTAAAAACAATACAAATTTCCATTAAATAAACAGGCCCATATCTCTGGAACAGTGAAGTGGATTTAAAGAAAAAAATAATACTCAGGGAGCAGCAGAAAAAAAAAAAGAGCCACTTATGAATTGGTGACCTCTTTGAGATAGTCTAAAAACATATAGATTGATGCTTTAATATTTGTGAACCCTTCAGAATTCTCCAGACTTCTGCATAGGTTTGACTCTAAAAACACATCACATTTTCACACAAGTCTGAAAAATAGATAAAGCAAAAGAAATGAGTAAAAAAAAAAAAAAAAAAATAGAGATTGTCATTTCTTATTTTATAAAAATCAACATGTCTGTGAGTGGCAAAAGAATGTATCTTTGATATCAGTATCTGGTGCAACCTCTTAGTAAAGCAATAACTAGATCTAAAGGTTTCTGGTTATTGTTGATTAGTCCTGCACATCGGTTTGGAGGAATTTTAGACCATTCCTCTCTAACACAGCTTCAGTTTTATTTTGGTGTTTCTTTCCCATAAACTGCTCGTTTCAGGTCCGTCCGCAACATCTGTATAGGATCTATGGTCAGGACTGTGAAGACTTTTGTAGATTTGTGTGCTTTTGGGTCATTGTTTTGTTGCATGACCATTTTATTATTATTATTATTATTATTATTTATCTGTACAGTGTTATTAGATTCCATTGCGCTTTACATGATAAGCGGTAGACGAATACAAGTTCAATATAATCGTGTAGTCCGGACAAACAGGAACAGGAGGGGATAGGACCCTATCCGCGAGGGCTCACAATCTACGGGGGAACGGAGGGGATACAGTAGGAGGGGGTAGTGCCGAACATGAGACGGTGCAATGGACTGGGTCTCATTGCAGGTTGTAAGCTTGGCGGAAGAGGTGGGTCTTCAGGTTTCTTTTGAAGGATCCCAGGGTAGGCGAGTGCCTGATGTGATGGGGGAGAGAGTTCCAGAGGATAGCAGATGCACGGGGAAGTCTTGTATTGGATGTGAGAGGAGGAAATGAGAGGGGAAGAGAGAAGGAGTTCTTGGGAGGAGCGTAAGTATCGGGAGACCATTTCAAAGATGTATGGAGAGGACAGGCTATGGATGGCTTTGTACGTCATGGTTAGGATTTTGAAGCGGGATCTCTGAAAGGTGGGGAGCCCATTGAAGGGCTTGGCAGAGGGGAGTGACTGAGGAGTAGCGGGAAGACAGGTGAATGAGTCGGGCAGCGAAGTTTAGGATAGATTGGAGAGGTGTGAGGGAGGTAGCGTGGAGGCCGGTTAGCAGGAGGTTGCAGTAGTCAAGGTGGGAAGTGATGAGAGCATGAACAAGTATTTTGGCTGCGTCAAGGTCAAGGAAAGTGCGGATCCGGAAATGTTTTTGAGCTGGAGTCAGAAGGAGGTGGCAAGGGCATGGATGTATGGATGGATGTGGGATTGAAGAAGAGGGAGGAGTTAAGGATTACGCCGAGGCACTTGACATGGGAAGCTGGGCAGAGTGAGCAGTCGTTGACATTGATGGATATGTCTGGTAGAGGGGGAGAGTGATTAGGGGGGAAGACGTTGAGTTCGGTTTTGTCTATGTTCAGTTTGAGAAAGCGAGCAGAGAAGAAGAGAGGGATGGCAGATAGGCAGTGAGGAATTTTGAATAGAAGCGAGGTGATGTCTGGCCTAGATAGATAGATCTGGGTGTCGTCGGCGTACAGATGATACTGCAGGCCGTGTGACTTGATGAGTTGTCCCAGGCCGAGGGAGTAAATGGAGAAGAGTAGGGGTCCCAGAACCGAGACTTGAGGGACGCCGACATATAGGGGGTAGGGCAAAGAGGAGATGTGGGAGTGGGTGACGGTGAAGGTCCGGTCAGTTAGATGAGGAGATCCAGGAGAGGTTTAAGTCAGTGATGCCAAGGGATTCCAAAATCTGAAGAAGGAGGGAATGGTCAACGGTGTCAAAGGCAGAAGATAGGTTGAGGAGGAGGAGGACAGAAGTGACGCTTGCTCTTGGCAGTCAGCAGGTCAGTGGTGACTTTGGTTAGGGCTGTTTCGGTGGAGTGATGGGAACAGAAGCCGGATTGTAGGCGGTCAAAGAGGAGCAGGGGAGAGGTGGGATGACAGCTCAGAATGGACGTGTTGTTCAAGTAGTTTTGAGACGAAGGGGAGTAGAGATATGGGGCGATAGCTGGAAACGGATGATGGCTCGAGGGGGAATTTTTTAAGGATGGGTGTGATCAAGGCATATTTGAAGGATGAGGGGAAGACACCAGTGGTGAGTGATAGATTGAAGAGGTGGGTTAGGGCAGAAATGAGGACAAAGGTGAGGTTCGGGATGAGGTGGAAGGGAGTGGGTCAAGGGCACAGGTGGTGAGGTGCGATCATGATAGAAGGGAGGAAAGCTGGTCTTCTGTCATGGTGGAAAAGCTTCCTTGGATGAGGAGGGCTGAGCGGTGATTGGGGAGCGCCGGGGGGACAGTGGGTCAAATCTTTCTCTGATTTTGTCAATCTTCTGTTTGAAGAACGAGGCGAAGTCGTCGGCAGAGATAAGGGGAGAGGTGTAGGGTGACGGAGTAGAAGTTGAAAGTGTTGAATAGTTGTTTGGGGTTGTGGGACAGAGTGGTTATTAGAGATGAGAAGTAGGCTTGCTTTTGTGTCAGTGAGTGCAGACTTGAAGGTAGAGAGGGACTTTTTGTACATGACGAAGTGGACTGCGGAGTGGTATTTCTCCCATGTTTTTGTGAGATTCATCTTGCGATCAAATGTTCTAACATTTTGATTTACAATTTGATATTATTCTGAAGTCATTTGATGACAGCCATCTTGGCCCGGATACAGCAAAATAATCCCAAACCATGATTCTACCACTACCATGTTTCACAAATAGCTTGAGATTTATGCTGTAATGCAGTTTTTTTTATTTCTACAAATACAATGCTTCTCATTTAAACAAATAAAAAGGTTTTTGTTTTGGTCTATTCCAGCCGCAAAACATTGTAATAGTAGCCTTCTGGCTTGTCCAAGGGATCTTTAGCAAATCGCAGACCACCAGCAATGTTCTTTTGAAGAGCAGTGGCTTTCTTTCTTGCAGTCCTGAGATGTACACTATAGTTGTTAGGCGTCATTCTAACGACGGATTCATGATCATTAATATTAGCTAATTTTAGAGAGGCCTTTAGTTGTTTAGGTTACCTTGGGTTCCTTTGTGACCTCGCACAGTATTATTGCTCCTGGAGTGATTTTGCTGGTTGACCACACCTGGGTAGGGTAATAATGGCCTTGAATTCCATCCATTTGTACACAATCTGACTGTGCATTGGTGGAATTTAAATTCGTTAGAGATGGTTTTGTAACCTTTTCCAGCACCTTTTTTTCTGAGGTCCCCAGAAATCTCCTATGCTCATGTGATTATACACTCCACAAACCTATTGAGAAGATTAGACTTTGACAGATTCCTATTCTTTAAATTAAACAGGTAACACACTCACGCCCGATTGTTATCCTATTGATTGAAATCACCAAACTCTAATTTACCCTTCAAATTATCTGCAAATCCTTAAGGTTCACTTACTTTTTCCGCACAAAGACATTCAATATTACAGCATCGCTGTAAATAGGTTATTATGTTTTCTATACTGGTTGTTCTTCATCTCGGTCATGGCACAGTTTTTTCCCAAATTTTTCAAAATTGCAATTAAAAAAAGTAACTTGTGCATTATCTGGTTGAGGGGAATAATGTAAATATTATATATGTTGGTGCTATGTAACTAACACTATAAACAATAGTGCGCTATGTAGAGTGGAATAATAGTGAGCTGGCGGGCTCGCCGCCCGTCTGGCCTGTACATGCTTGCAATACATTCATTTTCCCACATGGCTTCACTAACACAACTAAACATGATCTGGAACAGGCTGTTATTTCAGTGCTGGATAGAGACAACTGCTCTGAAGTTTGACAAATAAAGTGGTTGTTTTAATGAAGTGGGCATGTATCCACTGGGAACGCAGCGGAGACCACCAAAATCACTAGCGATGTGTAAAGCGGAATCAAATCCAGGTGTCTGCCGGGGGGAGGTACATTCTGGACAGACATGTGTTCAAAGGCTAAACAGAGACAGTAAGGGCTGCCACTCACAAAACCACATGTATAGCACAAAACTGCAGACAGAGGAGAACAAATGCTAGATGGATGGGCAATAGTTTGCGTAGCTACTTCTAGACATGAAAGAATTTCTTGCATTGTCTTCACCTAAATGGTACATAATATGTAGTAAATAAACAGTTTTTATAACATGATCAATTTTTTTAACACAACCAACACTTGAAATCTGTAATTAGGGCCTAGAAAGAGGCAGAGGGGATTTTCATAAGAGAACCCATCATGTCATGCACCACACCTAAGTATTATAATTCAGAATGAATCATATTTGATTGAGACTCAAAAATTAATTTAATTGTTTGTTGGTTTTAAATTTTCCAAGGAAACATGAACACAAGCTTACTTTTGCAATATGTGACACCTACAGGGTTACCAGATACACCCCGAAACATTAGTACGATAGTTATACCATGGTGAAAATTTATAGATTATATATATATATATATATATATATATTATATATATATATATATATATATATATATATATATATATATATATATATTCCAAAGTTTGGGGCCAGTTAGAAATTACCTTACTTTTGAAAGAAAAGCACATTTTATTTTTTTCAATGAAGCTAACATTAAATGAATCAGAAATAGACTCTATACATTGCTAATGTGGTAAATGACTATTCCAGCTGCAAACGTCTGATTTTTAATGAAATATCTACATAGGTATATAGAGGCCCATTTACAATAACCACCACTCCAGTGTTTTAAAGAGGACCTGTCACCAAATCAGGCATGGTGATCTAATTACAGCACTGGATGCAGCATGTCTGCAGTATCCAGGCAAGGGGTCTCCCAGCACTTGAGCAGTCCTGTACCCCGAGATAATACACTTAGAAAACTTACATGCTGCAGCCATTAAGGAGGTGGCTGCTCAAGTGCTGGGAGACCCCTTGCCTGGATGCTGCAGACATGCTGTATCCAGTGCTGTAATTAGGTCACCATGCATGGTTTGGTGACAGGTCCTCTTTAATGGTACATTGTGCTTGCTAACTGTGTAAGAAGGCTAGTGGATGTTTAAAAAAACCCTTGTACAAGTATGTTAGCACAGCTGAAAACGGTTTGGCTGATTAGAGAAGCTTAAAACAGACCTTCCTTTGAGCCAGTTGACAATCTGGAACATTACATTTGTCTGTCCTATGAAACTCTCAAAATGGCCAGAAAAAGAGAACTTTCATGTGAAACTCGACAGTCTATTCTTGTTCTTAGAAATGAAGGCTATTCCATGCGAGACATTGCCAAGAAACTGAATATTTCCTAAAATGGTGTGCAATACTCCCTTCAGAGGAGAGTACAAACAGGCTCTAACCAGAGAAGAAAGAGAAGTGGGAGGCCCCGCTGCGCAACTGAGCTACAAGACAAGTACATTAGAGTCTCTAGTTTGAGAAATTGAGGCCTCACAGTTCCTCTACTGGCAGCTTCACTAAATAGTACCCACAAAACGCCATTGTCAACGTCTACAGTGAAGAGGCGACTCCAGGATGCTGGCCTTCAGGGCAGAGTGGCAAAGAAAAAGCCATATCTGAGACTGGCTAATAAAAGAAAAAGATTAATATGGGCAAAAGAACACAGACATTGGACAGAGGAAGACTGGAAAAAAGTTTTATGGACAGACAAATCAAAGTTTGAGGTGTTTGAATCACACAGAAAACATTTGTGAGACACAGAACTGAAAAGATGCTGGAAGAGGCCTGACGCCATCTGTCAAGCATGGTGGAGGTAATGTGATGGTCTGGGGTTGTTTTGGTGCTGGTAAAGTGGGAGATTTATACAAGGTAAAAGGGATTTTGAATAAGGAAGGCTATCACACCATTTTACAACGCCATGCCATACCCTAGCCTCCATAGACATTAGACTAATGTAGACTGTTCCGCCGATATCAACAGGTTCGGCAGACAGTCTAATGTACATTGGGTACTGACCGAGAGAGATGTCTGATTTCAGATTACTGATTGTGGTTTTTTTTTGTCGAGATACACTGGTTTCTCATAGAGAACACAAGAGTCTCATCAACACAACACTGTTGCGCCATATTGTGACTAACTTTTGAATGACCGAAAGTCAAAAGTTACATCACAAGACCTCAATACAAGTCTATGAGAACTAGCATGAAGTTTTCATAGAGTTGTACTGAAAAGTGACCTCCAGCGCGCTCCATGAAACACTAAAGCTTCCGGCAGGTAGCATTTCCCCAGAGTGACGGCAATAGCGGGTGAAGCCACTGGAAGGTGAGCATCAGATAAGGGGGCTTACATTTAAAGCACCACTTCAACAGTGCTATTGCACTGGAGTGGTGTTTTAAGTTTATCTGTATGAAGATTTTGCTGTTGATTTCATTAAAAAGGATAACATCCATTGTGAAAATCTGTAAAAGAAATGAACATGCTGGAGAGAGGAAAAGCTCCAACACAGGTTAAATTGGTTAATTTCGCAGATCGTGAGCCCTCGCGGACAGGATCTTCTCCCCTCTTGTATCTGTACGACCAAATTGTCCACATTTATTGTACTTGTTCTTGTCTGCCCTTTTAGCATGTAAAGCGCCATGGAATTTAATGGAGCTATATAAATAAATAATAATAATAATAATTTCTGTGCATTATAAATGTTATGGTGTGTGGATGAGATTTGCCTAAATCTCATCTGCAGAGTTAGAACTGTAAAGCGTGATGGATTTTACCTTCACAAATCCGCATATCCACTATGTGTACATTTACGCTTAGGAGTCCAAGAAAGCTGGAGAAAAAACACATTGTTTATGCCAAGATTTTCCATGGACAGATATAACCAAAAAGCAGGTGAACAGAATTTAATAACTAGAATAGATCAAACTTATTACTGGCCTACATATGATTCCTATTTTTTGGGGGTGGGGGTGCACTTCATATCCATTATATAGAAGAATGGTCTGTGTTACCTCTCATTGGATGATTGAATTATAATACTGGAATATTAATCTAATCAGAATATGTGCATTGTGAAGTTAAACATATGTCTCATAAAAAAACTACACAAAGCAGATACAGCCGGAATGCAATATAGTTTATTTTTCAATGAAGTTTGTATGCCAGAAGATTAACGGATATCATATTGTTTTGCATTGATAATATTGCATATTTGCAGACTGAAAAAATGAAAGGCAGAGCCATATCCCCTGGAAGGCTTGGAGGTTTAGAAGTTGGGTCCAAGGAACTATTGCCAGCAGACAAGCACTTACAGATAAGAGACTCTGCTGAGCTCACCCTGACCAGCCTCACACTCGCATACAAAGCAGATTATTATTCTTCCCTCTAAAGCGTCTTATTATTGTCAATTTAATGTGCTAAAATTGGTAAAGAGAAGAAAAGAAAATGACTGCTTTCTTCCAAAACCAGCGTCCACGAGCTGCGACTTATATTACAGCTTTACACTGTGGAAAAGAAAAGTGCAATAGGGTTTTACCCAGGGAGAGGATGGATTAGCAGGGAAGTGATATAGTGCTCCCCTTGTGTGGTTGTGTCACAACCAAATTAAAGCGTTAGAGGCAGCTGCCGCAGAAGCCACATGCACCAAGGCAAGTCGATTAAGCAGGATATCAGGAAAATGATATGAAATCCACGCTGCTGCCAAGTAACCTAATTCAAAGCAATCGTTGTAGGATATAGTGGTTTATTCTACACGGTTGAAGCATAACCCTGCTTCTTCATCAGGGCATACACACCACTTCCTGATGAAATAAACCATCATATGCTACAACGATCGCTTTGAATTGGATTACTGGCAGCAGCGTGGATTTGATACCATTTTTCCTTCGTATTACAGCTTAGCTTCTTTAATTGGTCATTCCAATCTTCATAGATGGATATCGTTGGATAGTGCTTGTAAAAACAAACACTTTTGCAATTTACTGCTGATTTACATTTGAAATCATAACACTTTTCTTTACAGTTTGTTGCCTAGGACACGGACCACCGCTGAGGTCTAGATGTAAGCATCGCGCTGATTCGGTTTAGGAAATAAATAGAATGCTCCAGAGATCCCGGCCAACTTCAAAACAGTGCTTACAAGCTCAACAGAAAAGAACTTGTAAGCACTGCACATGTGCTGCTGTCTAGCAGCGGTGGTCTTCTCCAAGGCAACCATCTGTAAACCAAATAAAAGTTTTACTAACCCGGGAATGGCTGAAAATGTAATCAGTAGATTGTAAACTTCATTGTATTTACTAGCACTATCCGACAATATCCATTCATGAAGATGGGAATAATGCTTTAAGTGAAGTACCAGTCTAAATACTATTTACTGGAAAAATCAAACAAAAATAGTCCGTAGGGCATTAATACTATGCCACAGGTAGCTTGTACCTAAGAATGGGTATAGCAGCTAACACACTAAGGCCCCTTTCACATTAGCGGTAAACGCTGATCATGGCAGTTACAGTGAAAAAAACGCAACTGCCACGATTACCGCATAACGGCTGCACTTGCGGTTCACCTGCGGCAAGCCCCATGCAATGTCTATGAGGCTTGCGGCAGGTGCGGCAAGTGCGGTATAGTTGTGGTGTCGCCACTTGTGGCAGATGCAGCCGCGAAAAAAACGCGGTCAGCCATGGTTTTTTTGCGGCCGCATCTGTCGCAAGTGCCGAAACCGCACTTGCCGCACCTGTCGCACACTTACCGCAAGCTCCATAGACATTGCATGGGGCTTGCCGCAGGTGAACCGCAAGTGCGGCCGTTATGCGGTAATCACGGCAGTTGCGTTTTTTTTCACCGCAACTGCCGCCATCAGTGATTACTGCTGATGTGAAAAGGCCCTAAGCATGTATACACAAGAGAATACTTACAGAAAAAGCAGCCATGTTTTTTTCTGAATGAATACAATCACTTTAACACAATGGAGCAGGTTATTCTGCCATAATTGTATTAGGCGATCACAATATCTTTATTTATTTACGTGCCTAAAGGGTCATGTTATCATAGATGTCTACATGAAGTATGGTCGTTGGCTTCCCATTATAAAAAGAATAATTCAATTTTTGAGAACATTTGTATATCAGCTAATATTGCACTTTCTTCTGTGAACTTTGCCATGGCCAGATCACAGCTAAACATCAGGGATGCATTTATTCCTTTATACAGACAGTGTCTCCCTTTCACGATCTCCCAAGGATGAATCACTGAGCAGACCTATCCCTGATGTCCCGAAATACACACAAGACCTAATCTCATACACACTTGGTCAAAATTGTTGGTACCCCTCATTCAATGAAAGAAACCCACAATGGTCACAGAAATAACTTTATTTTGACAAAAGTAATAATAAATTTAAAAAAATCTATTAAAATGAACAAATGAAAGCCAGACATTGCTCTTCACCCCTGCTCCGACAGAATTTTTAAAAGAAATCGGCCTGGACAGCAATGATGGTTTCTTAACTTAACATTTTGTTGCACAATCTTTTGAGGCAATCCGGCAATCAAACAATTCCGGTTATTGTCAATGAGATTTCTGCACTTTCTGACAGGTATTTTGGCGACTGCTCATGAGCATATAATTGACCAAAATTGGATTCAAAGTTCTCCTCAAGAGTAAACTGCCCCAGCTGTCTCATGTTTGAAGGTTGCCTTTTCCAGATGCCATGTTTCAGCTCTTTCCAAGATGCTCAATAAGATTTAAGTCAGGACTCATAGAAGGCCTCGTCAGAATAGTCCAATGTTTTCCTCTTAGCCATTCTTTGGTGTTTTTAGCTGTGTGTTTTGGGTCATTATCCTGTTGCAACACCCATGACCTGCGACTGAGACTAAGCTTTCTGACACTGGGCAGCCCATTTCTCTCTAGAATCCCTTAATAGTCTTGAGATTTCATTGTACCCTGAACAGATTCAAGACACCCTGTGCCAGATGCAGCAAAGCAGTCGCAGAACATAACAGAACCTCCTCCATGTTTCCCAGTAGGGACAGTGTTCTTTTCTTGATATGCTTCACTTTTCCGTCTGTGAACATAGAGCTGATGTGCCTTGCCAAAATGTTCCATTTTTGTCTCATCTGTCCATAGGACTTTCTCCAAGGAGCTTTGTGGCTTGTCAACATGTAGTTTGGCAAATTCCTGTCTGGCTTTTTTATGATTTTTTTCAACAATGGTGTCCTCCTTGGTCGTCTCCCATGAAGTCCACTTTGGCTCAAACAACAACGGATGGTGTGATCTGACACTGATGTTCCTTGAGCTTGAAGTTCACCTTTAATCTCTTTAGAAGTTTTTCAGGGCTCTTTTGTTACCATTCGTTTCTTTTTGATTTATCATTAATTTTCCACCTGCAGCAACATCTAGGGAGGTTGGCTACAGTCCCATGGATCTTATGTTTCTGAATAATATGTGCAACTGTAGTCACAGGAATATCAAACTGCTTGGAGACAGTCTTTTAACCTTTACCATTAACATGCTTGTCTATAATTTTCTTTCTAATCTCATGAGACAACTCTTTCCTTTGCTTCCTCTGGTCCATGTTGAGTGTGGTACACACCACATCACCAAACAGGACAGTGAGAATCTGTAGCCCTATATACAGGCCCACTGGTTGACTACAAAATTGTAGACCCCTGTGATGCTAGTTAGTGGACACACCTTGATTTAACTTGTCCCTTTTTTCATATTATTTTCAGGGGTACCATCATTTCTGTCCAGGCCTATTTCATGAGTTTAATTTTATTTATTTTTTTAAATTCTGTGGAAGCAGGGTTGAAAAGCAATGTCTGACTTTAATTTGTTCATTTTCATAATTTTTTTTATATTATTATTATTATTATTATTTTATTATTTTGTCAGATTCAAGTTATTTCTGTGACAATTGTGGGTTTTTCTTTCATTAAACGAAGGGTAACAACAATTTTGACCACGCATGTATTTGCTCATTTCCACTAGAATTGCTATTGCTGGAACTTTCAAGAATCCTTTGATTACCATTAATGGAGTAAAATTAAAATTCTCATGAATCAAAAAAGGGGCTCTCTAATATCCTTCAGGATAAGGTGACTTTGTGTGAGACAACCTGGCTACCATGGATCCAATACTCAGAGGATATGAGATTACTTTCCATAGTAAATTGAGGGATCAAACCAGTGTTTTCCCCTTTGGTGTTGGTGCTGAAGGAATACTCCCTCTCAATTTCCTTCTTTGCTGCCTAATATTTTCTTCTTTCTTGCTCTCTCACCTCTATTTTGTTCTTTCATTGTTGCTTGGTGACTTCCTAGGTTCTGACTCGGCAGATAAAATGTAGCAGGTACTCATATTAAATAAGTGACTTTTTGATGACAAACTTGTAGGGTCTCCCACTTTCATACTTATATGTAAATCCTTATATGTTGAAATAAAGTCACGTAGATATACATAAATAAAATAAATATATTTTTATTATATGCATATATTAATTTCATTTTTTCTGCACTCATTGTCGCTGTGTAATTTGCTATTGTTTATTATGTAGTAGTAGTAGTGATGAGCGAGCACTACAATGCTCGAGTGCCTGATACTCGTAATGAACATTTTAACACTTGGATGGTCGTAAGTCGAGTAACTGAGTAGAATGGAAGTCAATGGGGAACTCGAGCATTTTTCCAGAACATCTTCCAGAAAAATGCTCAAGTTCTCCATTGACTTCCATTACACTCAGTACTCGAGTCGCGCCCGTCCGAGCATCAAAATGTTCGTTACGAGTATCGATCACTCGAGCAGTGTAGGTGCTCGCTCATCACTAGTATTGAGGCTTTAAATGGTGGTCATGCTACAACTTCTATATATCCTTCACAATGCTCCCATTTGGCTCCCTCAGAGCAGATTCTACAAAATGAATGCTGATTTCAGAGAGCTTATTTGGCTGAAGCGCTATGCAAGGATTAAACTCTAACACCTGCAGAAGCCCAAGGATGAAGAAGGACTAGCGTTACCCAACCCCTGGTTGTACTGTCATCCCAGTGCCAGCACTTGGCAGGGGGGATTGATTGTAATGCAGGGGAACTGGCAGGAGGGAGACGAATTCTCAAGTTTCTGATGGGGCAGGGAACATTAATATCAAATTTAGAGGCTGGTAAGTTTCAACCCCTTGCTTCTAAGTTTCCCACTGTACTGCTTATGAGTAGGGTTTGGGATAAAATTAAACAGATTAGAGATATTACGGCATTCACAAAGTACTCCCCAATTTGGGATAACCCACATCTACCTGCTATGCTATCCCTCAAAGGATTTGAGCAATAGAGGAGGATAGGAATTTAGTGGTTGTCACAGCTGATAACTGGGGGTGTTTTAAGTCCTTTGGGGAATTACAAAAGGAGTTCCCACTACAACACTGCATGTTTTGCCAATATCTACAACTATGTCATGCCTGTAACATGCAGAACCAAAGTTCCCCTATAATTATACAGCAAGATACTGTAATTAACATGCCAGGTTTGCAGATGACCACTAGAGAGCTAATATCTTTCATTTATGGAGGGCTTTTGGGGGTGGATTTGTCGAAGCATCTGGTTGGGGCAATGGCAAAATGGGAACTGCAGCAGGGCTCTATATCAGGAGAGCAGTGGGATTCAATTCTCCAGATAAGACCCAAACTCTCCCTTAGTGAACCTAGTCGTTTGTCATAACTCTATATCCTCTATAGGGTATATAGGACCCTCAAATGGATGCAGGACTTGAGACTACGGCAGGATTCAAAATGTCCCAAATGTGAATTGGAGGACACTGATATCATACATATGATGTGGACATGCCCCTGTCTGCAGGCCTTTTGGGTCACGGTTCTTAATCTTATCCATTTGACTACGGAATATGATGTACCGAGAGATCCAATTATTTGTGTTCTGGGTTATGTAGATGATGTACAGGGGGATGAAAATCTTAAGATCACCACCGCCAGAATGTTATACGTTGTCAGGAAGCTGATTGCTTTTTATTGGATTTCAGACAAAGCACCTACACGTAAGGAATATATTAATAAGTTGAATTATATACTGTAAAAAAAATATATCTACTTGAAAAGGGGACGACCAGGAATGTTTGATAAGATCTGGGGAAGCTGGTTAGACTTCCCTGGCCTAGCTTCAGTGGATCTGATAGGGGAGAGGTCAAGTCTTGTATAGAGATTCTGTAAGGTAAATGTCTACTTTTATTGCACATGTATCCATTGTTGAAGAAATTTATATATTTTATTAAGTAGGACCTAGTTTGGGTTGGGTGGGAGGAGATAGGGGGGGGGGGTTTGGAGTACGGTTGTACAATATCATTGTGTACATGTGTTATATATTATTTTTGTATTCCTCTGAAATTGTACTTCTGTGTGTTGTAACTTTAAACGTTAATAAAAATATTCTGATTTAAAAAAAAAGTATTGAGGCTTTATGTGCTTATATCATTCACTTTTCTGCTTTCCACTTTAAAAGTATAGTAAACGTCTACTCTTCGACGGGGGTCATAGCTTAGCTCCTCCCCCCCGAATTGAGACGCTGTGCCCGCCGGCCCCAGCCGACCGAGGTAGATTCCCCCTCTGTTTTCTCTGGACACCGAGGTGGGTTGAAATTTACTCCTTTTTTTCCCCCACTCCTACTAGGTGTTGGGGTCAACCCTCCCTCGAGGTCCAGCCGGACAAATGTTCGGGAATATTATGTCCACAAGGACTGGTTTAATTTCCTTTTCTTTTTTGATGGTTATATGTACTTGTTGTTCTGATGTTTTCACTCTTTCTTCTTATCCTCCCCCCCTCCCCTCCCCCTTCCAGGTTCGGGGATGCCTCCACCAGCATCATACTTCGCTTGCAGAATACCACCTATGGTACGGTTAGTAACACTAAATGTGCGGGGTCTTAACTCACCCCGCAAACGTAAACTTACTCTACACGAGTTAAAAACCCTGGGGGCGGATATTGCTTTCCTCCAAGAAACGCATTTCGATGCTGGGGGTTCATTTGCTTTCGCCAGGGGTGCCTACCCGTCCAGTTACTCTGCATTCTCTAATAATAAGAAGGGGGGAGTCGTCATCTTAATCTCAGCTAACTGTTCGGTACAGGTTCAACAATCACATAGTGATCCAGGGGGCAGATATGTGATTCTAGAGGCCCTAATGGGTCCGCAGAAATTGATTTTGGCAAACATCTATGCCCCAAATTCGGGACAGGTTCCCTTTTTTAGGAGGGTCCTCTCCCTTCTGCGTGATCTCCCCCCAGCTCCTATTCTACTAGGAGGGGACTTCAATGCTCCCTTCTCATGTGCACAAGACCGCCATTCAATCAGGGGAATCCCCCCTTCGGAAGGCCTGCAGAGGCTATCCCTAACATTTAGGAAGCTGGTCAGAGAGGAGATCCTATTTGACGCATGGAGAGTGGATCACCCTGGGGAGAGATCCTTTTCTTACTACTCTGCCCCCCATCAGACTCACACAAGAATTGACTACTTTTTTGTTAGCAGTGCCTTGCTCCGTCTGATGGTGGGCACTGAGCTGGGGTCCATAACTTGGTCAGACCATTCCCTGTGATCCTTGATCTTAGGGACTCCCAACCCCAGAGATCCTTCGGACATTGGCGCCTGAATGAATTTCTGGTAAAGGACTCCCAGATCAGGGCCTCGTTGCAGAAGCACATGGAGGAATATTTTCAGTTCAATCAGACTTCGGTCTCATCAAAATCAGTGCTATGGGAGGCCCATAAGGCGGTGATGAGGGGGCACTGTATCAGGGAGGACACTAAAGTTAAAAGAGACGACGCTAACCGGCACCGCATGCTGACCGCTCAGCTGGTGTCTCTAGAAGCCAAATTGACGGCCAATCCGTCTCTCTCTACACTACGTGAAGTGTTAAGCCTACGCGAAAAGTTGAAGGATACCGCGATTAAAAAAGTGGAAAAACTACTTTTATACTCTAAACAACGATACTATGAAAGAGGGAACAAAGCCCACTCCTTACTAGCGAGACGACTAAAAGAGCGTACCTCTAAGGCATGTCCACAGGCCTTAAGAGACACGGATGGCACGATTCATTATAACCCGTCCAGCATTTCTAATATCTTCCTTTCTTACTACACACGTCTCTATAATCTGGGGGACCGTGGGGGAGGGGACCTCTCTCAGGGGAGCGGAGACGTGGAGGCTTATCTGGCTAATCTTAATCTTCCTAGATTCCCAGCGGAGGCCTTAGCATCCCTGGATCAACCGGTCACATACGAAGAGGTGGAGGAGATTTTACAAGACCTCCCTCAGGGTAAAGCCCCGGGCCCCGATGGTCTTACATATTTATACTATAAAACTTTTTCTAAAATTCTCCTCCCTCATATGACCTCCCTATTTAACTCCTTTATGGACGGTGCGGAGATCCCCCTTCTATGTCACATTCCCACCTTATACTCCTCCCTAAGCCCCCTAGGGACCCAGTGGATTGCGCTAATTATAGGCCTATTGCACTGTTGAATTCGGACATGAAGATATATGCCAAAATTTTAGCAAACAGGTTAGGTCCTTGGCTCCCTCAGGTTGTCCACAAAGATCAGGTAGGGTTTATACCCTGCCGACAAGGTGGTGACAACACAAGACAAGTAATAGACCTGATAGATGTGGCCAACAGACGGAGCCAACAGATGCTGGCCTTGAGCTTAGACGCCGAGAAGGCTTTTGACCGCCTAGATTGGTCCTTCATGTTTGCATGCCTTCAGTCTTTTGGCCTATCGGGGAGATTTCTAACTGCAATTAGAGCTCTATATAAAACCCCTTCAGCATCTATTAAACTTCCTTTTATTACGTCTCCCTCCTTCCCTATATCTAACGGGACTAGGCAGGGATGCCCGCTTTCCCCCCTCCTCTTCGCCTTGTGTATTGAACCGCTGGCTGCTGATGTTCGTAATAACACAAATATCTCAGGAGTGGCCCTCAGCACGAAGGAATTTAAAATATCCCTTTTTGCTGACGATGTCCTCCTTACCCTGACGAACCTCCATGTCTCCCTCCCTAACCTGATGTCCACCCTGAGGCGGTACGGCTCTCTCTCAGGCTATAAGGTCAATCGGAGTAAGACAGAAGCTCTACCCATCAATATCCCACCGGACGTAATGGAGTATCTGACCCTGAACTTCAAATTTAGGTGGAAGACAGACACCATAAAGTACCTGGGGGTCCATATTTCGGCCTCCTTTGGCACTTTATATAAGCATAATTTTCCCCCGCTCTTTAAGGAGTTGAGGGCTCTCCTCTTTAAATGGGCACCGTTACCTTTGTCCTGGCTGGGTAGGATTGCTGCGATAAAAATGACATTACTCCCTAAGCTTCTGTACTACTTCGAGACCCTACCAGTGACGGTCCCTCTGGGGGATCTTAGATCCCTCCAGACGGCCATTATGAGATTTGTGTGGAATGATAGGAGACACAGAATTGCAAAGGACATTATGACAACCATAGATCCAGGGGTGGCCTATCGGTTCCGGACATAGTGAGGTATTATTGGGCCGCGCACCTAAGAAGAATCCCGTCCTGGTCGGCTCTTTGGGCATATAATAAATGGACGGAAATTGAAAAATTATGGATTGCACCGGTCCATCCAAACTCCTTATTATGGCCGCCCGCCCAGGTGGTTCCTCACATCCCACTGCTGGGCCCAATGCAGGCGACCTGGGAAGTTTGGAAGCACTGTCAAAAGAGATTTGCCCTGACCTCTCCGTCATCGCCAATGGTCTCATTTATCTATCACCCTCTGCTATCAGTAGGGATGGAATCAGCAATGGTTCACCCATGGTTATCCGCCGGCCTTTTCAGATTCGCAGACATAGTAGACAAAAGGACTATGGGGATCCGATCCTTTGAGGATTTGAAACATATCCCACCTCTCACCAATAGAGCTTTTTATCAATTTCTTCAGATCCGGAACTTTGCCTCCTCTCTCTATGGTACTTCAGGGGTCTCAGTTCCAACGGAATTTGAAAGAATATGCAGGAGGGGAACGGGCACTAAGGGCTTGATATCAGAAATCTACCAACTATTAGCAGTCCTGGGTAGCGCCAACCGTGGGAGCTTCTCCTACATGACAAAATGGGAGGCCCTTCTGGGCAGACAGATTTCCCCGCAGACCTGGCAATACATCTGGGATAGAGCATCTAAAACCTCCATATGCACACTCTATAAGGAGAATCAATATAAGCTTATGATGTTTTGGTATCATACTCCAGAGTTCCTTCATAAACTAAACCCCCTCCTACCGACACTTGCTGGAGGTGTAGTAGAGATGTAGGCGACCTACTCCATATTTTTTGGTCATGTCCACGACTGAGGGAATTCTGGAACTCTGTTAGAGACCTTATCACGCAGATTCTGTACATTGACATAGAACCGGATCCAATGATATACCTTCTTAATGCACACACTGGACGGGTGGGCAGGCTGGCCTCCAAGCTTCTCCTGCATATTTTAACTGCAGCTAGATGTTTGATTGCTCTTTTCTGGAGGAGACTGGAGCCACCCTCCCTCAGGGATCTGCTCACCAGGCTGTCAGACATCAGAAGGATGGAATATCTGACGGCCTTGATGGCGGCCAGAGTAGACCAATTTAATCAGGTCTGGGCCCCATGGGACTATTTTGCCGCCCAGGAGGGTATCTGAGGGTGGAGCCGTTTCCCTGGTCCTGGAAGTCATCATCCCTTTTACTTCCCTACCCCACTTATCACCCCCCATTCCGGTCCCCCCCCCTCCTCACCTCCTTTCCCTATCATCCCACCTTTTGTTCTTTTTTCTAATGTAACTTTCTTCGTTCTTAGGGTGGTTACCACCCCATATGTTCTTCACCTGTTATTGCCTGATGCTGTGGGGAGATGATTACCACTAGCGACCCTCCATAAACAGAGGTCCCTTATTTGGGAAATGACCCAGATTATGCTGATTGCGAGGAAGTGGTGGAAGGACACCGCCAAGGATTTGGGACGCATCTGGCGATACGGACGCTAACTTTCTACCATCTCAAATCCCTCGCCGTAAATAAGCCATTACCTAATATTTGGCTTTGAATTTATCCCCACACACCGCTGTATTTGCTGTATTGCGCAATTTATTTGACAAATAATGTTCTTTTGTTGTATTGTATAAAACTCAATAAAAATTTATAGTTGAAAAAAAAAAAAAAGTATAGTAAAATTCTAATATTTGCAAGATAAACAAAACCAAAAGATGCTGGCCATTCTGTGTAAAAACTACACTTAGTGAGGTCACACTATTGGGACGATATGGGAATGTAGCTCAAAGACAAGTCCAGTAAGACCTTTACATGGCCAGTCTGCTCCTTCATTACTGAGGTATCACTGTTTGAATAGTTATGCAATTGAGACTATTTGTGCAGTAGATCTGTCTAATAACCAGACTGTCAGATATGACTCTGCTATATATCCCTAACAACCAAACTGTTAGATTTGAGCCCGCTAATAGGTAAATGTGTAGAGAATGGACTTGGTGTCTGACTGTCTGTGGCCTCAACAGATCAGAAGATCAGGGGTCCCAAATTCCATTCTGAATACAGAGCAGTAGTTACAATATGTGTAATCTATGTAAATAGGGCAATAGTGAGCATGTGCGATCCATGTACATGGAGCGGTAATCAGCATGTGTGATCTTTGTATATAAAAGGTGGAGTGAGCGTGTGCGGTTTATGGAAATAGAGGAGTAGTGACATGTGTGATCTATGTAAAAATAAGGGGTAGTGATCATGTGCGATCTATGTAAATAGGGTGAACATATGCAATCTATATACATAGAGAAGAAGTGAGGATGTGGGGGTCTATGTAATTACAATTATAGTGAGCATGTGCGATCTGTGTAAGTGCAGGAGATTTATGTTAACAGAGTTCGGGAGCACTGGAGCAGCAAACTACGGTATTTAGAAAGGAGTTTGAAGGTTACAAACCTCTTTATTAAAATTATATACGCCACGACACATTTCCACAGCGAACAGCCGTCTTCATCAAGTGGATTTACATTATGCTCTTTAGGTGGACATATTCAATGTGTCCACCTAAAGAGCACAATGTAAATCCACCTGATGAAGACGGCTGTTCGCTGTGGAAATGTGTCGTGGTGTATATAGTTTTAATAAAGAGGTTTGTAACCTTCAAACTCCTTTCTAAATAGTTTGCTACTCCAGCGCTCCCAAAATCTGTTAACATAAATCTCCTGCATCTGTTAAACAACCCTCCGGGTTGTGGAGTGAGCTGCTGGCTGCCGCACACTGTATGAGGGCTGAAGGACCTGCCGTGACATGGATCCTCTGATGCGCAAGTCACATGGCCGGCCAGCATCCCACGTGACCGGGAGAGACAGCGAAGGAGCCACCGGAGCCCGGACGGGCAATCCAACAAAGCGGTGCCGCAGACCGGGGTTGGGCAAAGGTGCACAACCTCATAAGGTGAGAGGCAACCACCCACACCTTAAACTTGATCCCCACTAGACCACCAGGTGCTTCTCAAAAGGCGCTGCTCCAAATCTTTTGTCTCCAACCATGTAAGTGACACGGTAGTGAGCTTGTGCGATCTAGAAGTGGCACAGTAGTAAACATGTGCGATCTATGAAAGTGGTGCAGTAGTAAGCATGTGTGATCTATGCAAGTGGAGCGGAAATGAGATCTATTTAAATAGAGTAGTAGTGAGCATGTAAATGAAGTGATAGTGAACATGTGCGATTTATGTAAATAGAGCGGTAGTGAGCATGTGCAACATTAGTGAGCATGTGTGATTACCGCTCTATACTGCTAACACTTGATTTTGGGCCTTACTTCTCAAAATCAGTGGGGTCAGTCCAGTAGTTGGACCCCAACTGATGAAAAATCATACATTTGTGATCTATCCAGTAAATAAGTGATAAAGTGTTTTTTTAATGAAAAATTCCTTTCAAAAATTAAATAAAAATACATGCAGTCTATGAAAATTAATGTTTGGCTTTACCGGATATATGCTAGAAAAGGTTCACAGAGTATTCCTTCACGTTTTTTTTATAATTTTTTTTATAATTGTAAACATTAAGAATAAAATAAAGCATACTTAACAAAAAACCTAAAAAACACAATGTAGAAAAACTTTAATAAGGCATTAATCACTGCACCGTGATAAAACCCAAACAAACAAAAAAAAAAATCTACATTTCATCTCAGAAACATAATTCACAGTTTTTCTTTCTTCCATCGACCTGAGTGTATTAAATGCAAAACTAATTTGAAGATGTAGATCATTAAATCTGCACTACATTTTCCAATTTGTGAATTATTGTTTAAAAAAAAAAATACCCTCCCAAAACATGTGAGCCCAAGCTAACAAAGAGGAAAAAACAGGAGTGGAGGCCGCAGATGAGTACGCTGCTATATTCATACTGTAGGAACCTTAGATTTTGATAAATGACCAGATTTTGCTATGCTGGGTGTGATCATTCATTACAGGCCTGTAAAATCTTAAGACGTCCTTGTCAGCGGTGACAAGAGAGGAAATGGATTAATATGGTTTAAACACGGCGGCTGCAAGTAAAAGGGACATTTACCTTGACTTGAAGGTCCTCGGAGCTTTCGGTGTCCATGTATAGAGACAGGAGCTTTGGCAATACGTTTGCTACAGCGACCGCACGTGCATGCTCAGGAGTGTGTCTCCCAATCTGGCCGAGGGACCAAGCAGCAGCTGCCTTGATGTGATCCTCGGCTTCTTCTGACAGGCAGATGGCTAATTGAGGGACCCCCTGCAAGGTTCAACGCAATTGTTCTTAGAGAAAGGCAACGCATATCAAGCGAGCTCACAAATAACGCAGCACATTACATAGAAATCATGTCATTTTCTTTGTCTCCTGTGTCTTACCAACCAATAAAGAAGGAAACGATAATAAAAAAAATATATCTAAGGCCTATTGGTAATCTCCACAATAATAATAAGAGGAGCCTTTTAGGCGACAATGGGTTAAACATTAGAGTTAAACTAGGGATTAGGATGATTATTCCAGTCCATGCAGCTTGTGAGCAATATTGTCGCATTATGGTTTTCTTTTCAGGCCAAGGAACAGAAATTACTGGCAGGCTGGAGCTCAAAGAACAGACACTACTCCATATTCTCAAGCAGCTTTGGCCTCCGTCTCACACAGATTATAGTTTTAAGTATCACATATGCAAAGGGGGAAAAAAAAGTTTCAAATTTTAGGCATTTAAAAAAAAATACAAAAAAAAAAAAAAAGCGCTTTTGATGGAGTTTTAGGATTTTGTACCTTGTAAAACTTGCACTTTTTCTGTCATTTTTCAAATCCCAATGGAAAAATATCAGAAAATGCACCACACTAAGAGTATACTGTAAAAAGAGCACAATACTAAGTGTGTATTGTAAAAAATGCACCATACTAAGAGTATACTGTAAAAAGAGCACAATACGATGTGTGTATTGTAAAAAATGCACCATACTAAGAGTATACTGTACAAAATGCTCCATACTAATAGTATACTGTAAAAAAAGCACCATACTAAGCATGCTGTAAAAAATGCATCGTACTAAGATTATACTGTAAAAAATGCACCCTAATAAGAGTATACTGTAAAAAATACACCATACTAAGTGTATACTGTAAAAAGCATCATACTGAGTATCCTGTAAAAAAAAGCCTAAACTAAGAGTATACTGTAAAAAAGCACCATACTAAGAGTATACTGTAGTAAAAAGCACCATACTAAGTATACTGTAAAAAAAGCACCATATTAAGAGTATATCGTAAAACAAGCACCATACTGAGATAGTATATTGTAAAAAAAGCACCAACTAAAAGTATACTATAAAAATACACCATACTAAGATTATACTGTAAAAAATGCACCATAATAAGATTATACTGTATAAAAGCACCATATAAGAGTATACTGAAAAAAGCACTTACTAACAGTATATCGTAAAAAAAGCACCATACTAGAGTATATTGTAAAAAGAAGCACCCTACTAAAAAGTATACTATAAAAAAGCACCATCTAAAGTATACTATAAAAAAAAGCACCATACTAAGATATACTATAAAAAAAGCACCATACTAAAGATATACTATACAAAAAAGCACCATACTAAAGATATACTATACAAAAAAGCACCATACTAAAGATATACTATACAAAAAAGCACCATACTAAAGATATACTATACAAAAAAGCACCATACTAAAGATATACTATACAAAAAAGCACCATACTAAAGATATACTATACAAAAATGAATCAAAGGTATACCGTACAGAAAAAATAGGCAAAATACAAAAGGATCTTTGTTGATAGACAAATTATTTGCTGGTAACGTTGTAACATTTTGACACTTAGAGAATGTCCTTATAAGTTAATGGCCAATACAAAAAAGCGTTAGCTTTAAAAAAAGACTACGTAGAGATGTGTAAAGAAAAGCATTCAGTATTAAAGGGGTTTTAGTTTTTGTTTTTCTTTTCTTAAGTCTCTCCCATTAAGGATTGGTATTTACGGTAGTTATTTGTTTTTCTTGTACAACAATTTGTTCTTTAAAAAAAACACTATAAAAGAGTTTAAAGTTTTGAGCTTCTTTAATTTTTAGATAGCGGCAAAAGAAAAAAAACATACGGTACCTTTAAAAAAATGGTGTTTTTTCTTTCCTTCTAAAAGAGGAAAAGATCCACTATGGGGAAAGGAGAAACTGAATCCTTTTTCCTCCATTTCAATAATTTTTCTTTATTTTAAAAATAAAAACTTACAGGCCGGATCACTCACTAGTGTATAAATGTGGAGGGGTTTTTTTTTTCTGTGCTTGACTTTATTCTTTTGCTTTGTTTTGTGTTAATATCTAAGTGTTCATAGGTGTTCTTTAATGACAAAAGATATTTATTTGTCTATGAAAACTCAGTAATATCTCCGCAAAGATGGCATTTTGGTGATTTGCTTGGATTTTTTCTGCCTTTTATTGACATTATTTTTTTTTAATTTTACTATTATGTACGGAACGAGTATGGCTCTTTTGTGTTCTCTCAATGAGGCTTGAAACTACATGGGTAAAAAAAAAAAAAAAAAAAATATATATATATATATATATATATATATATATATATATATATATATATATATATATATATATATATTAGACACACATATATATCTAACAAAAAGTTAAAGAAGACATCATAAATATTTACAAATTTAGAATAACTGTATTTT
This sequence comes from Allobates femoralis, assembly GCA_033576535.1. NCBI lineage: Eukaryota > Metazoa > Chordata > Amphibia > Anura > Aromobatidae > Allobates > Allobates femoralis. The sequence continues at coordinate 535,565,774 of JARQOC010000005.1, forward strand.
TAAATGCACAAATAAAATGCATTGAATGAATGAATGAATGAATGAATGAATCTGGACAAACTGGAAAAAACATAATTTTTATTGTTTATTTTTGTAGGTATGAGATAAAGTCCAAGATGGTAAACGAGATTGGTCTTCATAGTTTTGTTACAAACCCTAAGTTTTTACTGGAAGGATAAATGCACAATGATGCACAGAAGGATGAATTTATTTTTCTTTATTTTTTTGATAAACTACAAAATAATGAAAAATAAAATTAACTAGATACTTAATAATAAGAGAAAATAAGAATAAAAGCTTTTAATGAAGCACAGAGCCATTACGCAACTGGTGCTTATATCACCGCAGCCAGTTTTCCTTTCCTAAAAGCAACGCTTCTCTATACCTCTATGCATGGAGTCCAAGGAGGAACGTCATAATTTCCTTTCAGTGAGATTCATATGAAACGTTCCTCTGAATGAAATTGGAGGCACCGGGAGGTACAGATGGGGGCTAACAACCCTCTTTAGGAGAAAGTAGTGTGGACTGAAAAAGATCATCAAAATAACCTGCACCAAACTCTGCCTAATATAAAGGAAAAAATGACAAATACAAACATTGTCACATTTCAATCTGGCTTTTTTATGTAGTTATTTTTCTACTCAGTTATTGTCCAGTATTATGAAAAATCCAAAATGCCTGTTTAGTATAATGTGTTGTAAAGCATGTGAACATTACTCCAGGGGATGTGGGATAAATTATGGGTACATTAAGTTTCCTACAATAGCTTATTATGTTGTAATAAGTTAAACAATATGACTCCATTAATCAAAATTGGTGCAAAAATATAAGAATTAAAAAAAAAAAAGACATTAATTCCAGTTTGGTGCAATGAATTTTTTGTTCCAGATTGAAAACTACACCAAAACAGTGGCCTGAATTTAGAGCAATCTTTATGGTGTTTTCACAGACATTAATGCTCTATTATTTAATTATTTTTCTAATGCTTTTTAAGGCATATTAAAAAAGCCTGAGTAAAAAAAGCCAAACCACAACGATAAAAAAGTCAAAAGCCATAAATGTGTGTGCAGAGATAATTATACGTTCCTGTAAGCTAAGAGCAAACATCTGTCCGCAGCATTTTTAGTTTAAAAAAACATCCAAAATATTCTGCAAAATAACGAATGTGAATCCTGTCAAAGCCTATTACCCCTAAAACAACCATAAAGAAAGAAAAGAAGAGTCAGTGGGTTGTTTTCAAGATGAGGGATGACCTGCAAGGATCTCCTATTCTGGACCAGAAAACGTATGCACCAATATTGAGGTGGAGGCGAATCATTGTATAGAATGGATGATGGTGGATCATGGATGGATTCCATATTCTTTTCACCAAAACTACATGACGTCTTCTACATGTGTGTAACGTCCTATATCCACAAATGGAAAAATGACGTGATGTTTCAGGCGTAGCACTATAAACTCTTCAACACTGAAATTGCAACATTAAGAAGGAAAAGTGGTGGACTTATGTAAATCACAGGATGGATGGACATGTTACTCATGGAAATGATGAAAAAAATGGATGCAAAATTTTCAAAACATCTCAAGTTATTCAGCATTGAGTATGAGCGCTACACGCAGAAATCCACACACCTAGGGCCTCGGCTGCTATCAAAGAGGTTGTTAATAGCGTTCTGAGAAATGTCCTGCTGCACTGAATGTACATCAGCAAATTATCAAGATCCGCAGCTGGCAGCTAGCTTTACAATTGCCGATCAATGAAGTCCCAGATGTGCTCACTGGGAGACAAGTCTGGAGACACTGTAGGCCATGGGATCACATGCTACATAGGATGAACAATATCATGCAGCTCGGGGTTGTCATGTTGAAAATGGCCCTGGAACACTTGATAAATGGCTGTACCACTGATTCCACTACCAAATCAATGCAACGCCATGTTGTTGGTTTACCTGGAATGAACACAGGAGGGGTCCGGGTCTCCCACATTATGCCACCTCACATCGTAATCCTGGGCGTAGATCAGGTGTGATGTTCTCTTATAAAAACCTCTCTATTAGTGATGAGCGGGCACTACAATGCTCGAGGTACTCGAAATGAGCAGGTCAGTTGTTTGGAGAGGCTTGACTTTAGTACCGAGTATAATCGAAGGCAATAGGAAACTTCAGCATTTTTACAGAAGAGTCTCTGGAAAAATGCTCGAGTTTCCTATCGACTACCATTATACTCAGTTCTCTAGTTAAGCCAGTCCAAGCTACTGACCTGCTCATTTCAAGTACCTTTAGCTCGCTCATCACTACTTCTTATGGGTTGCTTATGCCCTCATTTGGGACAAGCTTGCACCTTTAAGGGGAAAGGTAACTAATTAATTTGCAAATATCTATGGCTCTGGCTTATTAATCCTGAGAAAGTTCAACACGTTCAAGCCAGTTTTTCTCTGACATATTTTAGGAGTTGGTACAGCATTATTTACATGACTGCAACAAGCGTAGATGAAAAGAAGGACTTATTACATAGTGTCAAGATGGAAAGCTTGAACATGGGATTGCTACTCAACACAAAGAAGACACATATATTGACTATTGGCAGGTATGACTGGGACACATCTGAGATGGACGGCGACGAACTAAAAGTTGTAAAGAACTTCAACCCACTCGGATCAAGGATCAGTGAACATGCAACCACAACACCGGAAGTCAATAGGAGAATAGCTATGGGAAAATCAACAATTAAGTCACTGAACAAGGTCTTCAAATAAAGGGATATTTCACTGGCAACAAAGACACAGCTCGTACATAGGATGTTTTTTTCTGTAGTAACATACGGAAGTGAAACAAAGATGATAAAGAAACAGAGAGAGAAGAATCAAAGCCTTGGAAATGTGGTGCTGAAGAAGGATGTTATCAATACCATGGATAGCAAAGAGAATAAACAAACCAATTTTGGAACAAGACAAGCCAGACATGTGACTTAAAGGAAGAATCATCAAGCTATGACTTGCCTACTTTGGACACGATACAAAGAGAAAATTCTCTAGAGAAGGACATTATGGTTGGAAGAATAGAAGGAACAAGGCAAAGAGGAAGACCAGAAGCTCAATGGCTCAATCAAGATAAACGGTGGAGAAGACCCAGGAGGACCTATCTAGGCTCGTGCAACACTGATCTTCCTACAGGGCATTCATTCATCAAGTCGCCATGGCTCGAGATTAAGCAGAAGGCCGATAAATAATAATAAAAAAAAACACCAACATTCATGTCTGATGAGCAACCGGTCCCACCAAGTTCCAAAGGTTCAGCCAACAGTCATCTAATTTGCATGGTGACCTTAGCTAACAGACTTACATTCAGGAGTTTGGTACAGCTGGATGGAGAAGTCATTTTCGCCTTACAAGTTGACACCAACCTTTCTTAAAAACAGATTCAACTGGGAAAAGACTGGTTTTATTTTCTGACTTTCTCAAATTCTCTATAGATTAAGTTATAATGTCATTTCCGACCTGCTAATTTCTATTCATAAAGAGATATTTTTGCCGCCTGCTCATTGTGTGTGTGACTTGATTACACAATTAAGCCCTGCCAGAAGAAACTGGTTCAACACGCGCTAATGCGAGGAGGATTTAAAGCACTTCAAGTTAATGACAATTTCAGACAGTGCCCCGCTTCTCCACTGTGCATGTTAATCTCCGTCCATCAGGGACCTGAAAGGGTTACTCTTTCCACCTGTATGTCAAAAGCAGCTGTTCCATTTGTTCTTTCAAAGATGCACAAGGGAATATGGAAATATTGATTTTATTTTATTTTTTTTCAAAGAACTAAATGGTCTATTGTATGAACCGAGCAACTTGGGGCCTAGGTTGACGGGGCCTGCTGGGATTTCTAGTTCCACAATAGGAGAGCCTCAGCTTGTCTTCAAGTGTAAAGGGCAGTTATTCATAGTATACTGAGTATGTATACAATCAGTAATTATCTTCACATTTCTGAGAAGAGTATATAGAACATGGCAATTAATAACAAAAATGACCATAAACGAAGCTGATAAATGTAATATGTCCTAGTAATTAACTTATCTAATCTGGAGCTGAGGTGAACAGAAGTCACTAGAAGCCAGAATGTCTATTAAAACACAGAGCTGCCGGTAAACACCGGCCTCCCGAGAGCCGCACAGGCGATCCTGCAGGATTCGCCAAGTGGAAGAATTAGAATTTTGTTCAAAAAAGAAACACACCAGAATAGTAGTAAAAACCTCACGTTAGTTAACTTCTCATGATAGTCCTATTCTACTCTAGTGTAATTATTAGGGCAGTAAAGTGAACAATCCATACCGAATTAGACAGTGGAAACCACTAGGAGTTATGTTCAAAATAATTTACACCTTTATTAATCATAAAACCACAATGACAATACAAAACAAGTTAACATGTAGCAATGGTGAGGAGATACAAGGATAGTGCCACGCTCCGATAGTAACACAAGGCTGATAACTCAAGGAGAAAATGGAAACTTGAATACAGATACCAAGGGGTTAATTGAATCACAAGGCGTTACTTCAGTGCAAACTCTCAAACATCAAACTCACCCATGCCCTGTATGCTGTGTGCTGCTCCTGAGCCCAGCCTCAGTGCCCTGGAACATGACACCCCAACGCACGTTTCGCGTTAATCGCTTTTACAAGACAGTGCTGGTTCCTACACTCGTTCTTGAAAATCACATTCACTGAAAGACTTAGCTACTCCTGTTAAGGAGAGCCTTAGGATCAAATACTTAATTAACCTTAAGACATAAGGGCATGGGAGAAATGATATATAGAGTGTATTATTTTACATTGTGTAAGTTGTGATTTAAACATGGCTGCCATTTCCTGCCACATCACACCATGTGCTGAGAGCAAGATGGAGTCCAAAGAGACTGACCAATCACCGAAGCTGGAGGTCAGGGAAGACTGACCAATCACAGAATAACATACTCGATCAAGACCACACCCTTGATGACCTCATGGATCCGCCCATGGACTAACCCACTGACCAATGAATACAGCTGAGTAGGGCTAACCGAGCCCCTTATTGAACAAAAACCTAATGTCTTATAATAAACAGGCACTTGGAGCTTGGGTCTGACCAAGGAAGGGTGTACATCTGACTCGGTGTCTGGTGTGTACTTTTTCAATGCCGGCACTTGGTCTATATTGATTTGGTCAGGGGCAGGCAACTTATTAATATTATTATGAAATATTATTCCATTACACTCATACCTGGACTGAACACAAAATAACCATTTTCATCTTAAAGAGCCCTTGTATGAGGCTCCCAATACATTGCAGTTAGTGGGTGCTCACTGATAATTATATTTTACTATGAAGGGTAACTACATTTTTTTTAATCTCATTATTCTCCAATCATTACAAAGTTGTGAGTTTTTGTAATACATTACACTATGTTATATCGCTTCCTCCTATCTCTAATGCTATGCTGCAGCACTGTTTTATGTTGGTCATTTCAAAGTCCTTTAGAAGTTGCTTTCACCTGCTGCTCAGCCAAGATCCATACACCAAATGTTTTTAAACACATCCAATAGTGGAAATTATTCTTCTCCCTAGATCTATTGATAAAATTGAACCTTGTACATGGGAAAACCCCTTTAACCATGGTGAGTGTTTCTTAAGCAGTTATCATGTAAAATGCACTCTAGGGACATATACCATGTAACATGGGCCTGGATTAATTTTCTCAGTATTTGACTATGCCTATTGCTGTGTCGTTAGTCTGTAACTCTGCAAGGCCTATACATGTAATACAAAGTGTGTGATAATGTACGTAGCCTATTATTGCCTTGTGGCATATTGTTTGCTAACCTTTCTAGTTTGCACATTACGTAAACGATAAATATAAAAGACATATTCTCTAGAAAAACATGATATAAACGATGCTCCAATCATGAGAATAAACGGTACATGAATTTTTTAAACAATTCCAAGAGTCTTCAAGACTAAAAAAAATAAAAAATAAAAAAAAAAAAAGAGGCACTTCTAATTTCTCTTTATCCTTTATTAGACATTACACATTACAAAACACTAATCTGCAAGACAGCATGTCTGAGCCAGCATTTTCCATTAGCAGGATTGCCAGGAATGCTCATTTTTCAAAGTATAGAAAGGAATTGCTACTTAAGCACTTCCCTTAGATGCAGATGGCATTGTATAATACAATTCAGGACTGTGGTGATTATCCAAATTCCTGGTGATGTTAAAGGTCACGAGACTATTGGCTGTTATATATATGGGATGAAAGCCATTTATACACTATGGACTGTTTTGTAAAGGAAGTCTGAAGTTATAGAAAACGATGTGGTATAAAAATGCTCAGTATTGATTAAAAATGCCATTGTGGATATTTTATTACGCTAAATATATCTATAAATAAATATATATTTATATATAGATAGACAGATATATAATAAAAAATCCACGTATATAATAATCTATATATATATATCACTAATGTCTTACTGGAGGACAGTCTTCATACCCTCGACTGCGGAGTGTGTTTTGTGAATCGTGCATGTTCATAATTATATGGGTTTATTAGCATATTAACCATAATGTCCCACTGTAATTATTCATAAGGGAATCTTAAACAGTCCCTAATGAATAATTTTCTGCGTGCCGTTTGCTAAACTGCTGCATGGTAACAAAACATGCAGCTGATGGGAGACATCACTGAATCCAGTACAGTCATACACAATACGTAGAAGGACTGGCACAACGTTTGGTCCAATACTTGGGGGATGATAAATGGGATTGAGCACTGAATCTTGCGTGACTTGCTATTTTTCTCTTTCCCCCTTCAAATATCTGTTGAAAAAAATGCATGCATGGCACGTGCCATTTTTCTCCATTGGTTTTCTGTTGAATTAGTATAGGGACTTGCAAGTGTGAGGACCTATGGGTTGCAAGCTTCCATATATTTTGGGCCAAAATATCAACTAATATCTTATATTATTTGTTGCACATATTTATACCTTTTTGCAGAGTGTAGTGGAGCCTTTTGAATTTAGGTGGTACATTGGTCTGGGGAACTTGCCATCTACCTTAAAGGCCCCGTCACACGGGGCGACATCGCCGCCTATTACATAGGCGACGTAGGGGTGTGGCCTATCGGCGGCGACATCGCCCCTACGTCGCCTCATGTAAAGGGGCGATGTGAGCGCCGCCCGGAGGTCACCTGGTTTCAGAGCAGTGCTCTGAAACCAGGCTACCGATCGGGGGCGATGTGCACAAATCGCCCCATGTAACTGGCTGCTGGCGACCTGTCAGGCGATGAGAGCCATAGGCTTCCATTGTCCTGCATCGCCGCTAGGGTTTTCAGACACCCCAGCGGCGATGCCGCCTGTCAGCTCGCCGTCGCCCCGTGTGACCGTACCTTTATGGAGAGTAGTTTGCCTGCAACCATAAGAAGACAGTTAAGTAGGTAAGATTTAAAGCCACATCCCTCCTCTAGGAAGGTACATTGGTGAGCCTGTCCTACGAGATACACTCAAATAGTGTTAACTAGCCCGTCCTACCTGGCGTCACTAATAGACTCTTGTTCAGACACTGTGTATCTCAGTGTGAGTTTTATGCTAGCAGCCGTTCCCCTCCATTCTGGAAGGTTTGTGAGTGGCTGTCTCATCAGCTTCATGCCCCTGGGCTGCACACATCTTTACAATGAATCCTGTGTGTGCATTCAGTATTAGGTTTGGCTTCTTTTTGGTGAATTTTTTGACATTCACCTTTGGTTTTCAACACGTTCCGTTCTGGCAATCCATGTGGTCTTCCGTGTGTATATGTGAGTCATCCGTGTGCAAAAATAGACTAAAGACCATAGATAGATAGATAGATAGATAGATAGATAGATAGATAGATAGATAGATAAAAAAAAAAAAATAGAAGGCAGCATTCCAAAATAAAGTGAAAAGTAGGGGACTTAAATCACCCATGGCATCGCAATGTTTCGGCTAGGATTTAACCTTTGGACAAAGGCTTGTGAACGTTTTTGTAAAGCCAAACAATTTACACATTTTGTTAATTTGAATGAATGTAGGAGGAATTACAAAATTTTGGCCATTACGCTTATTTTACTTCCAGAAATTGAGGCATCCTTCTATTGACTGGTAACAGACAGGAGAAAGTCAAGTTATAATGGTTGACATCTTGGAATTGAAAGACTTTTTAAGGCTACGTTCACACATTTGCGTATTTTGCTGCGCTTTTTTGCGCGCGCTTTTTGCCGCGTTTTTCGGCCGCGCAAAAAAGCGCAGCAAAATACGCAGGGGCTTTCACACATTGCGCTTTCTTCCCCCCAGAAAGCGCAGTGATGTCACAGAGGGGAGGAAGAATCCAGCTTCCTCCTCCCCTCTGTGACATGTGTGACCGCCCCATTAGATTCCACAGTGTGTTAATACACACTGTGAAATCTACATTAAACAGAGGCAAGTTAATGAAAAATAAAAAAGAATCAATACTTCACCTCTCCGACGCCTTCTCCCGGTGTGCGATCTCCGATTCCAAGTGAGCTCTCTTCTGACAGGACCTGTGATGACGTCAGAGGGGGGGCGTTCCCGGGGCGGTCCCATTGCTGATTGGCTGCTCGCGGTCACATGACCGCGAGTGCCCGGGAACGCCCCCTCTCTGACGTCACCACAGGTCTTGTCAGAAGAGATCTGACTTAGAACCGGGAATCGCACAGCGGGAGAAGGCGTCGGAAGGTGATGTATTCATTCTTTTTTATTTTACATACATTTTGCTTTTAATTTAGATTTCACAGTGTGTATTAACACACTGTGGAATCTAATGGGCGGCCACAGCTGTCACAGAGGGGAGGAGGAAGCTGGATTCTTCCTCCCCTCTGGGAGAATACGCAGTAGTAGCTGCGTAAACAATTGACATATCAATTGTTTACGGAGCTGCGTTTTCTCCCGGAAAACGCACTGCGTATTTTTACGCAATGTCTGCACTGCAAAGTGAATTTCCCATTCACTTTGCAGGCAGAAAAAAGGCACATTGCGTATTTTGAAAAGCGCGCGTAAAAAAACGCGGCAAAATACGCAATGTGTGAACGCAGCCTAAAAATGACAACCAATATGGCAACATTTCTTGCAGTTTTGCAAAAATATCCGCTGCAAAAAAAATGCTACTGCTCCAACTTCTGGTAAATGCCTTCCTTGTTCTCAAAGTTATGTACAAAGTCAGTCTGGCACCAAAAGGTTTGATATATAAGCCCCAATAGCAGGAATTATTAGTGATGCAGATACCAATGACTTTGTTCTGGTGATTAAAAGTAGATCTAATAAGTAAAAAGATGGTAATAGTACCTAGCAGATGACAGCTACTGTGACACGGTGTGTTATTCTCCTCATTATAGGACATTCCACCACGTAATGTAAGCAAGGAGCACATTCTTCTCCAGTAACTAACCTTTGAGATGATGACAGCCATTGCAAGGTTCTCGGAATGAGCTGCTACATAACCCAACATCATGACCCCAGGAAGTCTCACATTCCCCTTGCTGTTCCCAATGCAGTCTATGACAGCGGCCACTCCTCCGGCATTTACTATGAGCTGGGACAGCTGGAATTAAAGTTGATAAGTTACAATTTAGTAATAAAGAAACTAAAATAAAACAGGAGTAAATAGGCTACAAATATGCAATTATAACAAAGCTCTCTGACATATGTACTGCACGGCTTATTACAGACTTTAGTCTCAGTGCTTATTTTTTGCTTTTCATTTGCTTCAGTGTTAACACGATTGCTTTATGGTTGAAAAATAGTGGAAAGGGACGGCAGGAGCAACGAGCAATATTGCATCAAATCAAGGTATGCAGTTGAAGGGAATCTGTCACCAGATTTCTCCCACGTAAAGTGCGGCCACAGCAGTAAGCCCTTATATACTGCATTCTGGAATACTGTATAAGTCCCCAATCAGCTATGCATAACATAAAAAAAATAGCTTTTAATATAGTCACCTATGGGGCGGTCTGGTCCAATCGGCGTCTCCTCTCTTCTTGCTACATGCTGATGACATGTCCTATGTCATCCACACAGCGTCCGCCATTGTGCTCATGGGCACTTCTCTGCCCTGCTGAGGGCAGAGCAAAGTATTGTATAGTGCATGGGCCATCGCTCTTCAGCCCTTTCCCCGCGCATGCACATTAGAGTATTTTGCTCTGTCCTCAGCTGGGCAGTGAGAACTTTGTGTGTGCAGGAGCGCAATGGAGGAGAATGTGTGGATGACGTAGGGCATGTCATCTGCAAGAAGAGAGGAGCCGCTGGATCAGGACCAGCAACATCCATCGATACGGTGACTATAAAGAAGGTTATTTTTTACGTTATGCAGAGAAAATTGGGGGACTTATATACAGCATGCTAAAATGTACAAAGAACTTACTGTTGGTGGCCGCAGTTTATAGGGGAAAAATCTGGTGACAGATTCCCCTTAAATTGTCAGCCAAGGTGAAATTTGGGACCCTCATTGTTTCTGAGAATGGAGAATTTGCAACACTACTTCAGAGCAGTGTTCCCTTTTGGATTTTTCCATACAGAGGTGCTCTTCCACACCCAGCTTTCCAGGATACTGTAGCTGACCGCCACTCACTTGAATGCAGCTGTAAACGCAGGTCTTCTGAGCAACACGTGGCCAGGTCATTGCTGTTAAGGGCCATCAGCTATACAGAAGGAGCGATAACTTTTCTATTCTTAGGATCATGGGGATTTTAGATGTCAGATCACCAACAATCACCCAGTGATGGCACCTCCTACAAATATGCCATCATTTAACAAGATAGGAATAATTCTTGGACTGGTTTCACACTGCAGTTTTTTCCCTGATCAGGTTCTATCCGTTTTTTGTGCCAAAACCAGGAGAGGAACTTGCAGGGAAAGACAATAATTGAAGATTGACACCTGTTTCGGAGTTTTGGAGACACTCCTGGTTTTGGCACACAAACCGGATAGAACCTGATCAGGGAAAATCCTGCAGTGTGAAACCAGCCTTAGGCCTCATTTAGATGTCAGTTTTTCTCATATGAGTGATATTCATGTTTTTCATCGATAGGACTCGTATCTGATAGTATATGGGATTGTTCCCATGTTCATATTCATTTTTTTTTTTTGGGGTAAATATATTTTTTATTAATCAAAGGCATAAATTGTTTACACAACAATCAGTGAAAAGCATTTACCTCAATTACATAGTGGTATATATGAAGACTAACATATGTTCCATGTAATTAAAGTACCCCATGTGGATTTGTCTTTGAAACTAGACAAATAAAGGTTAAAGTAGAAATAAATAAAAATAAAAACTTGAGAAAATATTTACAGGTATCCTCAACAGAGCGAGGAATCGAGTCAGTGATGTGTTTAAACTCTTATATCATAATAAACCATCAATTGGTCTTACCTGACCTTCAGTCAGACCATTGACCAATAACTGCCCAGGGGAGGAGAAAGGGGGGTGTAGAAAAGAGGAAAGAAATAAAAGAGAGAATAGTGTACATACAGAGACCATTGACGTATCAAAGAGAACCAAAGAGTGTCGATTGTATGGGTTGCAGGACACTGGGAAGATATAATACGTAATCTCCATTTAAGAGAATAACTCATTATAGTTATTGGAGTCTTTAAATATGATCCATTCAGAGCAAGTGACAGTAAAGGAGACAGTAAAGGAGGGCAAGAGTCTGACAAAGTCCAGCCGATATCTCCCCTGATCTATAAAAGGATTCCAACTCCGAGAACCACTCGAGAATGGTAGGCGGATTCCATTCCTTCCAGTGGCAAGGAATCACTGCCCTGGCAGCAGATAGGCAGAATCTCAAAATGTCTTTCTTTTGGGCCCTCACGAACCAGGCAACATAGAGAGCAAGGCCAACTCAGGAGTTCCCACTACTTGTTTACCTGTTACCAGCCTGTAATTACGGAATACTTTCTCCCAAAACTCACTGATCAGGGAACAGTCCCACCAAACATGCAGCATTGTACCCTCCTCAGACCCACACCTCCAAAAAGCCCGGAAGCCGTTGGAGAGAATTTATGCAACCTATCTGTGGTGATATACCATCTGAATTGCAGTTTATAGCACTTTTCCTGAGCATCGCCTGAGCCCGGCAACTTATGCGCCACAAGAAAGCACCTCTTTCAGTCTTCACTGGAGATGGGCCTCCTCAATTCCCTCTCCCAGATAATCTGTAGTTATGTTTGTCATTGTTGTCTCTTGCTGACAAGATTTGATAAATAGCTGAAACACCCCGGGCTGGCGGAGCCTCACATGAAAAAAAGAGTCCCTATGGGTGAAAGACGAAGCTCAGGGCCCCCAGACAGTTTTACAGACTTAGGAAAGAACGTAACTGTAGATACTCCCACCAGATTAATTTTATGCCGACGGCATTATTTTGCAAAACATTAAATGTGGGAAGCTCACCTTGTTGTAGGATATGCCCAATACGGGTATCGTCTCTGAAACTCCACCCCAAAAAGTGCTGCCTTTTCAAGCCTGAGGGGAAAGCCGGATTTCGAAAAATAGGAGTCAAAGAGCTCACTAACTGAGGATCCGGATTCATTTCCAACGAAGCTTGCCATGCCTTTAGAGTTTCTCAGTTAAGGAACGCAATGTTCCCATGACCTTTGATGGTATGTCTGGGGGTCCATTGTAGGTATCGAAGGGGCATGTCAATCCCCTCTTGTTCAATCTGGACCCATTTCTTGGAGGCCTCTCTATATTTCCAGTCCAGAAGTCTAACTAAGATGGATGCCTGATAGTATTTGTGAAGATTTAGAAGACCCACTCCCCCACTGTGACGAGGCGCCGACAGGGTCATATAACCCACCCTCGGTTTTTTCCCTTTCCATATGAAACCAGAAAGCAAAGAGCGGACTTTGGTGAAAAAGGTTCTGTGTGGCCAGATGGGAACTGATTGGAATATATACAGGAACCTCGGCAGAATGTCCATCTTAATGACGTGAATCCTACCCAGCCAGGAGAGTTTTAGAGGCCTATAAGAATCCAAAAGGGTCACTACTTTATCTAGGATGGCTTGATGGTTCAGGGGAAAAGTTTATGTAAGTCATCGGAGAGGTTTACACCCAAATAGGAAATCTGACCCTACTTCAACCGAAAAGGAAAGTCTTTCATTAGAAAGGCTACTACCAGTGGGGGAAGAGAAATGTTCAGCGCCTCCACTTTCAAGTAGTTTACCTTAAAATTACTCAATGCCCCAAAAATGTCAAACTCCTGTAGTAAAACTGGGAAGGAAGTAAGAGGTTGGGAGACATATAGGAGTACGTCGTCCGCAAACAGGGCCGTCTTCTGGGTGGAATTACCCACCTGCAACCCCTTGATATCATCATTGTCTCTAATGGCTTTAGCCAGGTGATCAATTATGATGACGTATAACAAAGGGGATAACGGATACCCCTGTCTAGTCCCATTTTGGATATAATTATATTGTGTCGCAGCCCAATGTGTTCCAAAGCCCTCCGTAAGAATCCCCAGTGGACTGTCTTTTTCTGCATCAACCGACAGAAGACAAAGAGGGGACTTCCACATCCTAGCCCTGTCAATAATTAGAAGGGATCTAATGATGTTGTCCCGCGCTTCTCGTCCCTTGACAAAGCCCACCTGGTCCAAGTTAATAATTGAGGGTAGTATCTTGGAAAGTCTGTCTGCCAAAATTTTCGCAAAGAGCTTAACGTCCACATTTATTAATTAAATCTGTCTATAGCTTGCCGCCACGAAAGGGTCCTTATTGGGTTTCGGGATCACATAAATATGTGCCTCCAGAGCCTGGGGAGTGAAACAATCTCCTTCCATAATTGCGTTGAACGTCAGAAGCATTTGGGGCAGCAAACTATCCAATAAAATTTTGTAAAAAAATCGGCAAGAAACCGTCAGGACCTGAGCATTTAGATGTAGGAGTGGCCCTGATCACTTCTGACAACTCCTCTGCGGTTATGTCTTTTTCCAAATTTAATAAATCGGTTTCTGACAAAGATGGGATCTTGACCTTTTTGATGTAACTTCTAATTTTAGCTCTCAGCGTGGAAGGGTCCATGTCAGAGAACTTTCCCCTTTAAGTTATACAGGTCTTTATAGAATTTTTGAAAAACCCCAGTAATCTCTTCATTGTTGTGAACCACTTTTCCGGCCCCTGTCCTAATTGAAAATATGAAACGGTGTTCCGCCTTTGGATGTAGCAGTCTCGCCAAAGGACAACCACAAACATTGGCCTTTTTGTAAAGAAAATCCCGCTGTCCGCTCTCTGTCTCTTAGAAATTGTCTACCTAAGGGGGCCGTCACACGGAACGATTTCTTGCCCGATATTGTTTAAGTGATCTCCTTTTTGATCGCTTAAGCGATATCGGGCAAGATATCGTTGCATGTAATCAAGCGATTTACGATGGTAAATCGCTTGATCGTGACATCGCTGATCTGAGGTTCGGTTCTCAGATCTAGCGATGAACGATGCAACGATCTGCATCATCGTGGTGTATAACACCACGATGAACCATCTCCCAGCGACCGCGCCTATGCTGGGAGATGGTAACTATGGTAAACGTCGGGTTACTAAGCGACGCGCGGCGCCTAGTTACCCGATGTGTACCATAGTAACGAGCGAGATCGCTGCTCCACATCGCTGGTGAGTCTGTCTGTGTGACATCTCACCAGCGATGTGAGCGATATTGTAAGCGATTGCGCGTGCACGTGATCGCTTACAATATCGCTAGAGATATCTCAGCGTGTGACGGCCGCCTAATATACTCTTTAGTTCAAGCAGTTTCGTGGTAAGCTCTATCACAGTGTTTCTCAACTCCAGTCCTCAGGACCCACCAACAGGTCGTGTTTTCAGGATTTCCTCAGTATTGCACAGGGATTTGAATTATCCCCAGTGCAGGTGATTAAACTATCACCTGTGCAATACTAAGGAAATCCTGAAAACAAGATCTGTTGGTGGGTCCTGAGGACTGGAGTTGAGACACCCTGCTCCATCAACAGATCGTGAGAGTTTGTTGTCCATGTTCATATTTTTCATCAGACAGAGTGGTGTGTTCAAAATCAAGGAGACATGTCCGATAATGATCAAAATCAGTAATACAAGTCAATGCATTCATGAAAATGATCAGACATCATTTAAATGCTATTTATTTTGCCATCAAAGAAATCTGATGAAACTCTGACCAAACAATTCGGATGAATCTGTAATGAAACTTGTTCAATTTTTCTGTAACAAAAAAACAGACGTCTGAATGAGCATTTTGAAATAATAATCATTTCCATAATTGAATGTGTTTAAAAACAATGTTCTTGTGCTGAGATAATCTTCTATATGTGTCCCTGCTATGTACTGTGTAATGGATGTGTCTGACCGTACAGGGACATGGTCTGATCATACCACATCTCCTGTGCTGAGATAATCTTTAATATGTGTCCCTTCTATGTCTGACCGTACATGGACATGGTCTGATCAAACCACATCTCATGGCCTGGGCCAAGGAGGATGCAAAAGAGTATACAGACATTACAGCACGGGATCATAGATGATTATTTTTGTGAGGTATAACATTTCCCTGCCTGTTTGAAAAAATTGTTTTAGCTCACAAAAAGAATAATCTATGATCACGTGCTGTAACGTCTGTATACTTTTTTGCTTCCTCCCCTGCCCAGGAGATGTGGTGTGAACAGCCCATATCCCTGTACGGTCAGACAAATCCATTACACAGTACATAGCAGGGACACATATATAATGGTGGGTTTACACGCTCCAACGTCGGTCCGATATTGGATCCGACAGCGCGGGAGCGCGCTTTTTCTGGCCAGATTTCAAAGATCGCATCAGAGGTTTACAACCGCGTGATATCGGCATACAACGTCTCTACGATGTGTACGCTCCCCTTGTACAGGCCGACCCGGGAATGACCATTTAACATGGAATGAAGAGGGGACGTTGTACTGCACATCGTTGTTGGTGTTTACACAGCACGATCCTGCTCCAACCTCCATCCAATATCGGGCCGTTGGAGATCACGCTCATTCGATCCCCGATTTCGTTTTGGCATCGTTCGTGCATCGTATTGGATGTTTAAACCATACAACGTACGAACGATATCGGGTCCAACGCACGAACCACGTGACTTTTGGTCGGAGTTGGACGCCGATATCGGACGTGTAAACACACCGTTAGGTTATCTCAGCACAAATTTTTTTTTTTTTTTCTTTACACACATCCACTTGTGGAAATTACTATTGATTAAAATGAACTTTGTTTGGGCTGAACCCCTTTCATGCTACAGATTAATCAATTACGTAATGTCATCTGCTAAAACAAATCTTTTGCCATAGTTTTATTATTTATTTCAGCCAAGCCTGCTGATTTTAATGTGCATGGGGGAGGACTGAGCAGATTTTAACATCCAGATTGTTGTTCCCTGCAAAGAGGCAGTGCTGGTGTTTTCGAACAGTATCTTATCTTCTTGCTGAAATAGACATGCAAGTTCAGGAGACAGAGGAACCAAGTATGTGGTTGAGAGATTGGTGAAGAACAGAAAGCAGAACCTTCCCATGGTGAACACAAACAATGGCAGACAGAACCTATCAACAATAATAGTGTCCGATGAATTCCTATTAAAATGTATATCACTTGACTTTAAAAACAAACTGTAGCGCACGCAGTGCTTCTTCTTCCTGTGACAGTTAAGTAACCTGTGACGGAGCCTCCTAAAGTCGTAAGTAAGTAAGGCTAAGTTCACACATGAAAGATTTTGCTGCATTTTTGCAGTCAGCTTTTGCCTTGGCTTTATGTAAATGTTTGCTAATCCAATCCTGTGTTTTTAGCTTTCAGCAAAACCTAAGTGATTTCGGGAAAGGCTGTCCACACACATGGGTTTTTGTTCTCTGCAGAAAGTGGAAACACCACAGGTGTGCTGCATTTGTGAAAGAATGATCATGTAAATTCTTTTCAGCGTTTTTGCTACAGTTTCTATAGCAAAAATGCAGCAAAGACGCATAAAAACGCACCAAAAACGTAGCAAATCCGCAGCAAAAAACACAGCAATTCTCCTGATAAGAAAGTAAAAGAAAAAACCAACCCCTACAATTTGCTGCAGATTTGTTCACACCAAAAACCAACGTGTCTGGACATAGTCTAAGACAGGAACAGAACACGAATCACTACAGATGTATGCAGATTTGTAATTTAAGATATAATGGGAGTTTTTTAACATGGATTTTGAAGAGCATCTGATCCAAAAATCCACAAGAAAATCCTCTTCAAATATTCTTTGAATATGCGTCCTCTTGATTTAATAGAAAACTCCATATTGCTGTTCATACTATGATTCTTTTTCAATGAGGTTTTGAAAGCCATGCAGTGTATATAAAAAAGGGGCACATCACTTCTTGATGGGGATTCCTCATGAAATCTCTATCAGACCTGACACTGCCAAATAAAAAAGTTGAATAAAAATTTATGGAAGAAAAAAGTCACATTTGAAAACCTTGTCAAAAACCACATGGATTCTGTAGAAAACAATGTTGGACTTTTACTCCTTAGAAGTCTGGGCAATCTAGTAGGCATCCCTTGTGGGATTTGTAATGGAGGACACATTGGTTGTTGGCCATCTTTTCTAGAAGCAGACCGGACCGTGCTCTCGGCTCAGGATCTTCCGGGAGATTTCTTCTTAGCTGTATATGCCTCTTGTGGCGTACCATCAGACCAGCATAAGATCGCAGATTTTTATGCATCTGCAAGATGTCACAATTGGATCTGAGCCGGTTCTCCGCAGTATTAATGCTTTATGTCGACATATGACATCCTATTTAATGCCAATTTGTGCAGAATCTTTGTGAAAAGCTGAGAGTAAAGAATGGAGAAACGAGGGAAGCAGACAGAGGATTTACAACATGGTCTCTAAATTGTTGTGACATCTGCCGTCATCCAATATGATGAATATACATAGAGATGGGGGTGTATAAACAACACGTAACGATTTCTTACTTATATGATAATCTCATCACTTGACATTCACGACTATTGCTGAATCAACAATTGATAGCAGCTTAGCAGCAACCCTTGAGGGCAACAGGTCGCCTCACCGCAGCCCATAGAAGCCATGCTGAGTCACGATCAACAAAAGAAAGGATTTCAATATCCCGCACGCTAATTCATCTGATGATGACTCGCATACAAAAGGATTAAAGTATCATTTTAATTTGTAGTTTACACTCTCAACCCACCAATCTAGCTCCAAGTGCTGCTATTAATCCGTGCTGAATTATATATTAACGCTGCACGTCGCTATTTTGTAAGACATTTACCTCGGGTGTGTGTCGGGCAATTTCTCGGATTAGAGTGGCTGAATTTTTCCTGACGTATTCGTCCGGGTCTTTCAGGCATGTCAAGACGACTGGGAAAATTTCCGCTTCTACCACCATCTCTGCTAAATCCACTGAATGCTTGGATATTTGACTCAAAGCAGAAAGCACCTGTCGCTGTTACATAGAGACAATGTTATATGTAAGATCACTTTATTACTAAGATAGGATAAATGTTTCCATAAGTATAGGTTACTCATTGCAGAAGGACAACAAATACAATTTCCCATGATTTTCCGGAACTCTGCTTGCAATCGTATCATAGCCATCTTTATAGGGATAAAAAAATGTAATATGATGGACACACGGCTATGATGGCCAAGCTGGAAAAAGCAGATTTTTATAGAGTCGGTAAAATAATAAAGTATTATTGAAGGACATGCAGAGATCTTGAAAAGTGTGATTAACTGATTCACAACTTATATTGGAAAATTGTATAACTTTTCATTACACAAATAAAAGGCTTTGTTTACTGACATCAGAATAAGTCTACGTTCGCATGTTCAGTTTTTGGGTCAGTTTTTTACCTCAGTTTTTGTAAGCCAAAACCAGAAGTGGGTGATGAATACAGAAGTGGTGACGTGTTTCTATTAAGGTACCGTCACACGCCGCAATATCGCCTAGAGATCACAAAGGCGATATGTCGCCCCGAAGCAATCGCCGTGAAATTGTCCCACGGTTGCGGCGTGTGATTGGGCAATTTTGTGGCAATAAATCACCCCTCGGCCGTCGCCCGATTCCTGAACAATGCTCAGAAATCAGCCGCAATCGTTAAGGTGATATTTCCATGTTGTGGCGTGTGACAGGGCGATAGTGATGGAAAGAGCGTTGTCAACGTGCTGTAGTCCGCGCTCCGTCTGCGATGATTGGTGTGGGCTACTGTGTTCCCATTGGCTGTCAGTTGACACCGCGCCATATTTGAAGACCTGTCCGTTCAGCACCACACACATCTTCAGCTATACAACTGTCCGCAAACTCAGTGCAAACTCCGATAGACAATGGCGTCATGTATTAGCCAGCCTTCCAGAGCAGGCTGACCAATTGTAACGCTGTTGCGTTGTCCAATGAGCTTGTATGGGGCGTGGTGTAAACCACTGTGGCACGCCTATCTCCTCGCCGCGCTGAACATGTACGCCCACATTGCCTCTGAGATTGCGGCGTGTGAAGCTGCGATGGAATTAGGCAAGATTGGTTCCGCTGTAGGGGAGGCGATTCCGGAGCAACACATCGCCTTAGCTTCAGGGTGAAATTGTGGCGTGTGATGCCGCCATCAGCGATCTAAGTCGAACACGAAAAACGTGAGTGCGCATGTTAGATCACCACATATCGCCAGGCGATATTGCGGTGTGTGACGTACCTTTATACTTTTCCTCTGATTGTTCCACTCCTGGTTTTGGCTACAAATCCTAAGGTAAAAAACTCACCAAATACTCAATGTGTGACCGCGGTCTAACAGAAAGACATCACCACTTCTGTATTTTTCATCCACTTGTGGTTTTGGCTTACAAATACTGAGGTAAAAAAAAACTCATCAAAAACTGAACATGTGAACATAGCCTAACTCATTCAGGTGTCCTGCCTGAATTACTTCCTGAATTGTACAAAATGTCATTATTTATTGCTTTTTTATGTTTTTTTCATACATGTGTGCATTTCAAGATATATTTTCTATAAAAAGAAAAATCCAAAAGGAGAAAATACAAAAGATACCACACCCAGGAAAAGCTGTGTTTGCCAGGAGTGCATCAAGATCTTGATAAAAAAGACATAAAATGAAAAGAAAAAGCTGTAAAAAAAATGCATTGTTAGGTTCCCTGTTTTATTGACTATAGAACAATGTGTCAAATTCACTCTATAGGGGAGATATTTCACACATTATTTTCCGTTGCACCTTTTTACTACTGCAAAAAAAAAAAAATGAAGCGGCATGAGAAGTCAACTGGAAAACATGGTATTAAATGCAATGACAACAGGCTTTTTGCTATTTCTTTACATTTTTGGTATGTTTTGGATCCTTAGGCCCCGTTCACACGTTGAGCATTTGGTGAGTTTTTTACCTCAGTATTTGTAACACAAAACCAGGAGTGGGTGATAAATACAGAAGTGGTGACGTGTTTCTATTATACTTTTCCTCTGATTGTTCCACTTCTGGTTTTGACTTAGAAATGCTGAGATAAACTCACCAAATACTCAACATGTGCACGTGGTCTAAAGGCCCCGTCTCACACTACAATATCGGTAACGATATCGTTAGTACGTGACGGGTTTTCAGTCGTTGTAACAGCGTCATTCAGTGTGACATGTACAAACGATCAGCGATAATCAGGCAGATCGTTGATGGGAGGTTGGTGAACCGGTCCTTAAACCAAACGATGAGCGTTTGTTCAACCTGCAGCATGCGGTGTGTGTGACACCTCGATAACGATGTCATTAACGACCTCGCCTATTGAGAACTGAAGGACATAGGCGAGCTAACGACCACAAGTGTCGTTTGCTTGTCACGGGATCGTTGCTGTGTCGTTAATGAGATCTATACGTGTGACATTTCACTAGCAATCATTGAACGTCGTTCTAGCGATCTAGGTCAAGTTGGATCATTGGTCGGTTCACCGACACATTGAAGTGTGAGACGGGGCCTTAAGACTCAAGGCTTCAGATTTATTTTAAGTTCACGTGCACACATTGAGTATTGGGTGAGTTTTTTACCTCAGTATTTCTAAGTCAGAACCAGGAGTGGAACAATCAGAGGAATAAATAAACACGTCACCACTTCTACATTTTTTGCCCTCTCCTGGTTTTGACAATACATACTGAGGTAAAAAGCTCACCAAATATTCAACGTGTGAACATGGCCACACCGACGTACCTGAATTGTTTTTGAAGCCAAAGTAGTTAAGGTCCCGTATTTGGTGAATTTTTACCTCAGTATCTGTAGTGAAAACCAGGAGTGGGTGATAAATACAGAAGTGGTGACGTGTTTTCTATTATACTTTTCCTCTGATTGTTCCACTCCTGGTCTTGGCTACAAATACAGAGGACAAAAAACTAACCCAATGCTCAACGTGTGCACGTGGCCTTAAAGTCTGAAGCCTTGAGTCTTAGGTCATGGTCACAGATTGAGTATTTGGTCAGTATTTTACCTCAGTATTTGTAGCCAAAACCAGGAGTGGAACAATCAGAGGAAAAGTATAATAGAAGCAAGTCACTACTTCTGTATTTATTATGATTTTGGCTCAAATTCTGAGGTAAAAAACTCACCAAATTCTCAATGTGTGCCTAAGACTCAAGGCTTCAGACTTCAAGGACACATACACATGTTGAGTACTTGGTGAGTTTTCTACCTCAGTATTCATAGCCAAAACCAGCAGTGGGTGATAAATACAGAAGTGGTGACATGTTTCTATTATACTTTACCTCTGATTGTTCCACTCCTGGTTTTGGCTACAAATACAAAGGTAAAACACACCAAATACTTAATATGTGCACGAGGGCTTAGTGTTTATTCCCCCAAACGCAGCATGTTCCGACTGCGGCATTTTTATATGAAATTGTAAAAACAAAAAGTACGGGGTGGGGGGGGGGGTGGGGGGGGAAAGTGCCAAAAAGTGTTTGTGAAGACTTTTGGATTATCAAGTGGATTCTTTTCCGAAATCCAAACTAACATCTGCTTGAAGTACTCTCCCTAAGCTTCACAGTGATCTCTAGTTTCTTACACATTGAAATAGAAGCAACATGTCATGTCTTTAGGCGCTTCTACTCAAACAAAAAAAAAAAAAACAACTCCAAGATTGACCACTAAATCAATAGAAGCTAAGGAAATAACAGATTGCATAAAAAATTAAACAAAAAAGGATGCAAAAAACTTGATATTTTATGCAGTTTTTGGATGTGGATTTTTCCAGAGGAACCAGAGCAACAAAGTAAATGATCCCACAAGATCTGCTACTTTTATTGGCATTCTTGTCTTATCTATTACATTTTCTAATTAATTCTCTCTGCTCAGTCTTCTGCTTCATGAGATTTCACATTATTTTATAGGTCTCTGTTGAATTATCAGATATTCCGTATTATCATATGCTACATGAGTTCTTCTGTAACATTTTTTATAATCTAGATTAATTACATATATAAATAATGTAACTCAGATATGTGAATATTCACTACATATACTACTTAACGTCTTCTCAAGTAAAACAGGGGACACATGGCTGCAAAATATAAAACATCCAGAATGAATGGGAAAGTGAATTCCTTTGGTGGCTTTGTGCTAGTCACTGCAGATCAACCAAAAGCATCTGTCCAAGGCAAACAATTCATGACAAATGAGAAAAGCAGCCACTTCTGCTGGTGTAAGAGGCAAAGTTACATGGCAACATTCATCTTCTGGTGTAGGCGATGGCTTAAATATAATCTAACTAAAACCTTACTTGATCTTCGCTCATTTTATACAGATGTAGCAGAGCGGAGTGTGTACCTCTAACACCGCTGCATTTGTCATAACTCATCAAGATATTACAAAGTAAGCCCCAAAGAGGTAAAGGATGCATTTGACAGTGCACCCTCTGTAATGTATCAGACAGGAGCAGAGCTTACTCTGCACCCAGCCAAAGAGTTACAGGCACAATAAATCCGAAAAGTAAAAAGATAAATGAAAACAAGTACCTTGAGTTTAGCATCTGGGTAGAGAATCATCTGGGCTAAGTGGGCGATAGCCCCTGCGTCCACCACAGTCTGCGCCAGCTCTGGAGAATGCTTTGATAGATCACTCAGAGATGAGGCTGCAATCCTTTTCAAAGCGACTTCTGGCTCTTGGATACACAGCACTAGGAGGGGAACGGCTCCTGCATCCACCACAGCTTGTGACAGTTCTGCAGGTCCAACAAGAGGTAATTAAGTAAGCATGGGTGACTGACCCTTGTGCAAGCCATTTTTCACCCTGACAGACACACCAAAGGAGGAGAGGGCAGGGTGGACTCCAATGTCTGCAGATCTGCATTTCAAATCAGCCCTCCCAGTTCCTGCAGCCATGTGGACCAATCCCTGGCGAAAGGGTCAATATACAGACACACACTGGAGCTAGATTAGGCTATTCCATTGGAAAGAGTAAGCAGATGTCAGCTCTTAGGGACAGGCTCCTCCACACTGCTATTATATGCATGGCTGACCACAGGAAACAAAGCACAGAGACACACGGGAAGGATCTGTCATCAGACATAATCTGCACAAGTACAAAGTAATAATATAATAATATTTATTCATTAATATAATAAATATTAATTCCATAGCACATACATCAGTAGTAATGCTGTCCACAATCTAAATATCCTGTCAGTATGTCTTTAGAATGTGGGAGGAAACCAGAGTGCCCGGAGGAAACCCAAACTTACTCCTTGCAGACAATGATCTTGGCGGGATAAAGTATTGTCATAAAGTCACAAAGATCTATAAAAAATCATGACCTAATGATTGTGCATGTTTTAACATATTTACGAGCACACATGCGTTATAGATTGCATCTTCATAATAGATATATAAAAATATCACAAATATTAAAAAATAAATGAAGCGTCCTAGTCACAATATAACAAACTGTATTATATCTAGTATCAGATTATCAACGTAATATTGTTTTACCTAAAAATATATTATCCTCTATTTATCCATTTTATCATATTTATTTAGTTATATTTATATTATTTGTTTATCTCTCTGTGTCTAAAGTCTGTTTAGCAATCCATCTACTAAGCTATCTAATGTTTTATCTATCTATCTAGACACTATCTCAACCTCAGACCACCTGTGGGTGATGAGGGTGCTAAGTGCAGACATGGAGCCAGGAACGCCATACGTTATACACAGAACAGAAAAAAAACTGCACAGCACTCACAGACACAATGTGTACTGGTGCCAGCAGTCGCTCTATCTGTATATCTGTCTATCTCTATATCTGTCTATCTATCTATCTATCTATCTATCTATCTATAAATCAGGCAGCACTTCAGGCAAGATGTTTTTCTGGACCTTTTATTAGGCCATGTGATGTGACGTTTCAGTCAAAAAAGACTTTTTTCAAGCTTTTTTTTTTGCTTGAAAAAGTCTTTTTTGACTGAAACGTCACATCACATGGCCTAATAAAAGGTCCAGAAAAACATCTTGCCTGAAGTGCTGCCTGATTTCTTTTTTGATAAGTATCACCACACAGTGGAGCACTGTGTACAGGACTATTGCACTTACCTGCATTTACTACTGTGCTGATTCTAACTTTATGTTCTCTGCATCTATATCTATCTATCTATCTATCTATCTATCACAGAAAAAACAGAGCAGCATGGCAATTGTGAATGCGATTCGACTAAGCAATCTTCAATGTTCCTCATACATAAAAGATAAAAAAGCAGTTGCAGGACTCCATTAGTAGATGATAACTTCAAGCCTTTATTGTGGCCTTGAGTACAAGATGGCTACATTTTGGGCTCACATGCCCTGGACTAGCTGGACAAAGGGTGTACAAAACTGCTTTTTTTTATCTCATATCTATCTATCTATCTATCTATCTATCTATCTATCTACAAAACAGAAAAAAACTGCACAGCACTCACAGACATAATGTGAACTGGTGCCAGCAGGGACACTGGGTCAAACAACTAGAAAAAAATTCTCTGCAGCACTCAGCTACTACCAATGTGCAAACATGCTAACAAGCGGTATACATTTGAGGAAAAAAATGTAAAAACTTATGTTTTTTTTCAAAAAACTCAAAAATCTTATTTTTTTTATTTTCTTGGGGTTCTTGGTACGCACATTGGCCAATGTCCGTTTGCTCATCAGCCGCGACAAGGCAACCCCAGGTCTGATGAGTCCTAACGCTGACATCCCTGCCCTCCTTTTCCTCCCTATCCCACTCTCAAGTGGGTGGACACCATCTCAACACATTATGTCTGTGAGTGCTGTGCAGTTTTTTTCTGTTTTGTGTATAACGAATGGAGAATCTGGCTCCATGACTGCAACTTGCACCCTCATCACCCACAGGTGGTCTGAGGTTGAGATGGTGTCCGCCCACTTAGCAGTGGGACAGGAAGGTCAAGGAGGACAGGGATGTCAGCGTTAGGACTCATCAGACCTGGGGTTGCCTTGTCGCAGCTGATGAGCAAACGGACATTGGCCAATGTGCGTACCAAGAACCCCAAGAAAATAAAAAAATAAGATTTTTGAGTTTTTTGAAAAAAACATAAGTATTTAATTTTTTTCCTCAAATATATACCGCTTGTTAGCATGTTTGCACATAGGTAGTAGCTGAGTGCTGCAGATAATTTTTTTCTAGTTATCTATCTATCTATCTATCTATAGGCCACTTTACACACACAGATATCTGTGACCAACTTCTGAACAGATCTCTGGTTCCACTTCCTGTAATAGGTATAAGATATACTGTTTACTTGTTACCATGGTCACTGAGTTGTGACTGCGATGTCACTTCCACTTCCTGTAATAGGTATAAGATATAGTGTTTACTTGTTACCATGGTCACTGAGTTGTGACTGCGATGTCACTTCCACTTCCTGTAATAGGTATAAGATATACTGTTTACTTGTTACCATGGTCACTGAGTTGTGACTGCGATGTCACTTCCACTTCCTGTAATAGGTATAAGATATACTGTTTACTTGTTACCATGGTCACTGAGTTGTGACTGCGATGTCACTTCCACTTCCTGTAATAGGTATAAGATATAGTGTTTACTTGTTACCATGGTCACTGAGCTGTGACTGCGATGTCACTTCCACTTCCTGTAATAGGTATAAGATATACTGTTTACTTGTTACCATGGTCACTGAGCTGTGACTGCGATGTCACTTCCACTTCCTGTAATAGGTATAAGATATACTGTTTACTTGTTACCATGGTCACTGAGTTGTGACTGCGATGTCACTTCCACTTCCTGTAATAGGTATAAGATATACTGTTTACTTGTTACCATGGTCACTGAGCTGTGACTGCGATGTCACTTCCACTTCCTGTAATAGGTATAAGATATACTGTTTACTTGTTACCATGGTCACTGAGCTGTGACTGCGATGTCACTTCCACTTCCTGTAATAGGTATAAGATATACTGTTTACTTGTTACCATGGTCACTGAGTTGTGACTGCGATGTCACTTCCACTTCCTGTAATAGGTATAAGATATACTGTTTACTTGTTACCATGGTCACTGAGCTGTGACTGCGATGTCACTTCCACTTCCTGTAATAGGTATAAGATATACTGTTTACTTGTTACCATGGTCACTGAGTTGTGACTGCGATGTCACTTCCACTTCCTGTAATAGGTATAAGATATAGTGTTTACTTGTTACCATGGTCACTGAGTTGTGACTGCGATGTCACTTCCACTTCCTGTAATAGGTATAAGATATACTGTTTACTTGTTACCATGGTCACTGAGTTGTGACTGCGATGTCATTTCCACTTCCTGTAATAGGTACAAGATATACTGTTTACTTGTTACCATGGTCACTGAGTTGTGACTGCGATGTCACTTCCACTTCCTGTAATAGGTATAAGATATAGTGTTTACTTGTTACCATGGTCACTGAGCTGTGACTGCGATGTCACTTCCACTTCCTGTAATAGGTATAAGATATACTGTTTACTTGTTACCATGGTCACTGAGCTGTGACTGCGATGTCACTTCCACTTCCTGTAATAGGTATAAGATATACTGTTTACTTGTTACCATGGTCACTGAGCTGTGACTGCGATGTCACTTCCACTTCCTGTAATAGGTATAAGATATACTGTTTACTTGTTACCATGGTCACTGAGTTGTGACTGCGATGTCATTTCCACTTCCTGTAATAGGTATAAGATATAGTGTTTACTTGTTACCATGGTCACTGAGCTGTGACTGCGATGTCACTTCCACTTCCTGTAATTGGTATAAGATATAGTGTTTACTTGTTACCATGGTCACTGAGCTGTGACTGCGATGTCACTTCCGCTATGTCACTTCCTGTAATAGGTATAAGGTACACTGTTTACTTGTTACCATGGTCACGGAGTTGTGATTGTGATGTCACTTCCACCTATGGCAATATCATGTGGTCCAATTGTGCTCTCTCAGCTGTATCCAATCATTAATTACCAACAGATATAAAATGAGTTCCAATGTGCAACAGACTTATACTTCCCCTGAGGAAGCTGCGCCCTGGCAGCGATACGCGTGGGGCCTGGGTGCCCTGCAGTCACCTCGCTTCATACCTCGGACTGACACTTCGGACTATTTACGGACTGGTAATATGCACTTTATCTTCCACTGTCAGTGAATACGGTGACCTACACTGTTTGACTATATGCATAAAATAGGGGGTACCCAATATATATATGGGTGGTCATTATACCAATTATACGGTTAGTTAGCTCATGAATAAGATCTTTGTTATTATCCATATGTGACCACCCCTAGGGACCACTGTGTTTGGGACTACTAAACGACTCCTATTCATTGGATGATTTGCTGAATTTTTGGTTACCCATAACACTGTACACCTTATATTGGGCTAACAAGCGTATTTATGTAAAATATTGTGGTGAAGTAGCACTAGTACTTCTCGTACCTGCTCTCATCCCCCACCCTCGGGTCTTTCCCTACAACTCAATCCTGTATTTTGTCTAACCTGTTGTGATCACCGATATTGTGTCATATCCTGCTTATGTTTTGTCAGCATTGTATTTTGTACATTTGTTCAGCGTTGTGTTCTGCATTGGCACCCCATGGTTTTAATTGTTTTTATTCTTGTTTGGTCTATTGCACTAATAAAGTTATAATTTTCACTATTCTACTACTCGTGTGTGTGTTGCTCCCTCAATGTGCCATGTCTTCTCTCCGCCTTGCATATCTGTCCACCTTGGCACGGTGAGCGACCCCTCTTTCCCTTGATATAATTCAGATCATTGCGGTGCACCCTGTTTTCTGTTGAAACTCTCAAGTGGGTGGACACCATCTCAACACATTATGTCTGTGAGTGCTGTGCAGTTTTTTTTCTGTTTTGTGTATAACGAATGGAGAATCTGGCTCCATGACTGCAACTTGCACCCTCATCACCCACAGGTGGTCTGAGGTTGAGATGGTGTCCGCCCACTTAGCAGTGGGACAGGAAGGACAAGGAGGACAGGGATGTCAGCGTTAGGACTCATCAGACCTGGGGTCGCCTTGTCACGGCTGATGAGCAAACGGACATTGGCCAATGTGCGTACCAAGAACCCCAAGAAAATAAAAAAATAAGATTTTTGAGTTTTTTTTAAAAAAACATAAGTATTTAAATTTTTTCCTCAAATATATACCGCTTGTTTAGCATGTTTGCACATAGGTAGTAGCTGAGTGCTGCAGATAATTTTTTTCTAGTTATCTATCTATCTATAGGCCACTTTACACACACAGATATCTGTGACCAACTTCTGAACAGATCTCTGGTTGCAGTAAAATCATGGACACATTGTTCCATGTGGTACACAGCCACAAAATGGAGCAATGTATCCATGATTTCACTGCAACCAGAGATCTGTTCAGATATTGGACTCAGATATCTGTGTGTGTAAAGTGGCCTTATCTCACATTCAGTAGCATACATGAATCAGTGGTTACTACAGAAGATATAAAAATGCAACACTGTAACTTTACACTAAATTACTCATAAAAGATTTCTAAGCATAATCTGTGCCACATATGACCAGAAAGCAACATAACACATCCATCCATCCATCTTAGTACTGGACTTGTTTTTATAAAATGTCTTACAAACATATGAGGATCCTAAATAAGCATGCACTGGTGAAAACAGCCTTCTATATGATGGGAATATGTCACCAGGTTTTTGCTGCCCCACCTGAGAGCAGCATAATGTATGTGCAGAGGTCCTGATTCCAGCCATGTGTCAATTACTGAGCTCCTTGTTATTCTGATAAAATTATTGTTTTCTTTGATAGAGTTCAACATTCTGAGAACTGATAGCTCTGCATAATCTCACCCAGACCACTGATTAGCATCTTTCTGCCTATGCAACAGTGTGCACAGAAAGCTGGCAATCAGAGCTCGTGAATATGTTTGACTACCCTACAGTGGTTTACTTGTCCACTAATTATAATCTCCTTCTGATAAAACAGTGATTTTACCAAAACTACAGTAAGCAGCCCACATCGCTGTAATCAGAGTCTCTGTCCCTACATTATGCTGATCTCAGGATGTGGCAAAAACTTGATGACAGATTCCATTTAAAGTTCATCCACCTGAGCGTGGAGATTAATATTCTGCCATGTATTCAAATCAGCAAAGATAAATAGGAACGGTCACCCAATAATTAATGTTATAATTTTTTCTGTTGTGATATGTATTTATTTTTACTTTTAAACAAAGAGTAAGAAATGGTCACTGTTCAGCCGGCCTTGGTAAGCTCAAGAACAACGATCTCCCCGCCTGGGGTGAGTTTTCACCCTTGGTTGGAAACACCCCACAGCTCGGCACGTCTGTTCATATCGATATTGGAAGGGCTATTCACATGGCTTACAACATTTTTTTTTCATTGGGAAATCTCATTTCAGCACTTCAAAAATATTGTGAAATGATGCTTAAGTTATTTTTGCCAGCATTACATTATAAATGAGTATTAGCAGTTTCTGGTAGATTAAAGCCTGAGAGGGATAACACAGATACCAACTAATGTTATTTTATAGCTATTATGACTTGTGTGAGTATATATACATGTGTGTGTGTGTGTGTGTGTGTGTGTGTGAGTATGTGTATGCAGGGTTACAGAGGTTATAACTGGGCCCTAGGGT
Source organism: Allobates femoralis (assembly GCA_033576535.1). Classification (NCBI taxonomy): domain Eukaryota; kingdom Metazoa; phylum Chordata; class Amphibia; order Anura; family Aromobatidae; genus Allobates; species Allobates femoralis. The sequence continues at coordinate 535,596,006 of JARQOC010000005.1, forward strand.
ACAGGGGTCCAGTGAGCGAAGCGCCCAATTCAGCTGGACCTATATACCAGGATGAAGACATGATGGAGAACATATATAACAGGATGGGGTCTAGGAATGGGACAAATTTACTAGGAATGAGCCCAGGATAAAGATATATAAACCAGGATGGCGGACATATTTACCACAATGGGGCCCAGAATGGTAGAATATTTACCAGGATGGGGACAAATATATCATGAAGGGGCTCAGGATGGAACATATACACCA
>JARQOC010000005.1:535596354-535615938 GCA_033576535.1 Allobates femoralis
AAACCGGAGTGCCCGGAGGAAACCCACACTTACTCCTTGCAGACAATGATCTTGGCGGGATAAAGTATTGTCATAAAGTCACAAAGATCTATAAAAAATCATGACCTAATGATTGTGCATGTTTTAACATATTTACGAGCACACATGCATTATAGATTGCATCTTCATAATAGATACCGTATATAAAAATATCACAAATATTAAAAAATAAATGAAGTGTCCTAGTCACAATATAACAAACTGTATTATATCTAGTATCAGATTATCAACGTAATATTGTTTTACCTAAAAATATATTATCCTCTATTTATCCATTTTATCATATTTATTTAGTTATATTTATATTATTTGTTTATCTCTCTGTGTCTAAAGTCTGTTTATCAATCCATCCACTAAGCTAACTAATGTTTTATCTATCTATCTATCTATCTATCTATCTATCTATCTATCTATCTATCTATCTATCAGGCAGCACTCCAGGCAAGATGTTTTTTCTGGACCTTTTATTAGGCCATGTGATGTGACGTTTCAGTCAAAAAAGACTTTTTTCAAGCTTTTTTTTTTGCTTGAAAAAGTCTTTTTTGACTGAAACATCGCATCACATGGCCTAATAAAAGGTCCAGAAAAAACATCTTGCCTGGAGTGCTGCCTGATTTCTTTTTTGATAAGGCTAGGGTCACACATAAGCCCTTGGTCCTTTTTGGCTTCATTTTTGTTAATTTTTTTTTCTAAGTCCAAAAACTGACAGAAAACGGATTGGATGTAATGAACACCCCGTCCGTTTTTTTCTGGACCTCAAAACCTTGCTCTGTCCGTTTTTGAGCCAAAAACGCTGCTAGCAACGTTTTTGGCATCAGTTAAAAAACGCATGCGTTTTTTTAACATGGGGCCCTATGGGAAACGCATGCGTTAACGCATGGCATATATAGGCACTTGCATTAACGCATGCGTTAACGCACATGCGTTTTTAAGGAAAAATAATGAAAAAATGACTAAGTCCAAAAACGTTCAGGGGTGTAGGAGGCTCAAAAAGTACCCTATAAAAAACGGATTGGTGATGAAAATCACTTCCAAAAACGGACTTCTATGTGTAACCCCAGCCTAAGTATCACCACACAGTGGAGCACTGTGTACAGGACTATTGCACTTACCTGCATTTACTACTGTGCTGATTCTAACTTTATGTTCTCTGCATCTATATCTATCTATCTATCTATCTATCTATCTATCTATCTATCTATCTATCTATCTATCTATCTATCTATCACAGAAAAAACAGAGCAGCATGGCAATTGTGAGTGCGATTCGACTAAGCAATCTTCAATGCTCCTCATACATAAAAGATAAAAAAGCAGTTGCAGCACTCCATTAGTAGATGATAACTTCAAGCCTTTATTGTGGCCTTGAGTACAAGATGGCTACATTTTGGGCTCACACGCCCTGGACTAGCTGGACAAAGGGTGTCCAAAACTGCTTTTTCTTTATCTCATATCTATCTATCTATCTATCCATCTATCTACAAAACAGTAAAAAACTGCACAGCACTCACAGACATAATGTGAACTGGTGCCAGCAGGGACACTGGGTCAAACAACTAGAAAAAAATTCTCTGAAGCACTCAGCTACTACCAATGTGCAAACATGCGAACAAGCGGTATATTTTTGAGGAAAAAAATGTAAAAACATATGTTTTTTCACAAAAATCAAAAATCTTATTTTTTTTATTTTCTAGGGGTTCTTGGTACGCACATTGGCCAATGTCCGTTTGCTCATCAGCCGCGACAAGGCAACCCCAGGTCTGATGAGTCCTAACGCTGACATCCCTGCCCTCCTTTTCCTCCCTATCCCACTCTCAAGTGGGTGGACACCATCTCAACACATTATGTCTGTGAGTGCTGTGCAGTTTTTTTCTGTTTTGTGTATAACGAATGGAGAATCTGGCTCCATGACTGCAACTTGCACCCTCATCACCCACAGGTGGTCTGAGGTTGAGATGGTGTCCGCCCACTTAACAGTGGGACAGGAAGGACAAGGAAGACAGGGATGTCAGCGTTAGGACTCATCGGACCTGGGGTCGCCTTGTTGCGGCTGATGAGCAAACGGACATTGGCCAATATAGGTACCAAGAACCCCAAGAAAATAAAAAAATACGATTTTTGAGTTTTTTGAAAAAACATAAGTATTTAAATTTTTTCCTCAAATATATACCGCTTGTTAGCATGTTTGCACATAGGTAGTAGCTGAGTGCTGCAGATAATTTTTTTCTAGTTATCTATCTATCTATCTATCTATAGGCCACTTTATACACACAGATATCTGTGACCAACTTCTTAACAGATCTCTGGTTGCAGTGAAATCATGGACACATTGTTCCATTTGTACACAGCCACATAATGGAACAATGTGTCCATGATTTCACTGCAACCAGAGATCTGTTGAGAAGTTGGTCACAGATATCTGTGTGTGTAAAGTGGCCTTATCTCACATTCAGTAGCATACATGAATCAGTAGTTACTACAGAAGATATAAAAATGCAACACTGTAACTTTACACTAAATTACTCATAAAAGATTTCTAAGCATAATCTGTGCCACATATGACCAGAAAGCAACATAACACATCCATCCATCCATCCATCCATCCATCTTAGTACTGGAGTTGTTTTTATAAAATGTCTTACAAACATATGAGGATCCTAAATAAGCATGCACTGGTGAAAACAGCCTTCTATATGATGGGAATATGTCACCAGGTTTTTACTGCCCCACCTGAGAGCAGCATAATGTATGTGCAGAGGTCCTGATTCCAGCCATGTGTCAATTACTGAGCTCCTTGTTATTCTGATAAAATTATTGTTTTCTTTGATAGAGTTCAACATTCTGAGAACTGATAGCTCTGCATAATCTCACCCAGACCACTGATTAGCATCTTTCTGCCTATGCCCAGTGTGCACAGAAAGTTGGCAATCAGAGCTCGTGAATATGTTTGACTACCCAACAGTGGTTTACTTGTCCACTAATTATAATCTCCTTCTGATAAAACAATGATTTTACCAAAACTACAGTAAGCAGCCCACATCGCTGTAATCAGAGTCTCTGTCCCTACATTATGCTGATCTCAGGATGTGGCAAAAACTTGATGACAGATTCCATTTAAAGTTCATCCACCTGAGCGTGGAGATTAATATTCTGCCATGTATTCAAATCAGCAAAGATAAATAGGAACGGTCACCCAATAATTAATGTTATAATTTTTTCTGTTGTGATATGTATTTATTTTTACTTTTAAACAAAGAGTAAGAAATGGTCACTGTTCAGCCAGCCTTGGTAAGCTCAAGAACAACGATCTCCCCGCCTGGGGTGAGTTTTCACCCTTGGTTGGAAACACCCCACAGCTCGGCACATCTGTTCATATCAATATTGGAAGGGCTATTCACATGGCATACAACATTTTTTTTTTCATTGGGAAATCTCATTTCAGCACTTCAAAAATATTGTGAAATGATGCTTAAGTTATTTTTGCCAGCATTACATTATAAATGAGTATTAGCAGTTTCTGGTAGATTAAAGCCTGAGAGGGATAACACAGATACCAACTAATGTTATTTTATAGCTATTATGACTTGTGTGAGTATATATACATGTGTGTGTGTGTGTGTGAGTATGTGTATGCAGGGTTACAGAGGTTATAACTGGGCCAGTAGGGTACAGGGGTCCAGTGAGCCAAGCGCCTAATTCAGCTGGACCTATATACCAGGATGAAGACATGATGGAGAACATATATAACAGGATGGGGTCTAGGAATAGGACAAATATACTAGGAATGAGCCCAGGATAAAGATATATAAACCAGGATGGCGGACATATTTACCACAATGGGGCCCAGAATGGTAGAATATTTACCAGGATGGGGACAAATATATCATGAAGGGGCTCAGGATGGGAACATATACACCAGGATGTAAGACACATTTACCATGAAGTGGACCACAATGGGGAACAGATACACCAGAATGGGGGACGTATAGACCAGGAAGGGGGACATATAGACCAGGTTGGGGTGGCATATTTACCACACAGGTACTCAGGATGGAGGATATTAGTACATAATGAGGGGGAGGAACACTTATGTCTTTATATTATTATTATTATTATTATTATTTATTTATATAGCGCCATAATATTCCATGGCGCTTTACATGTTAAGAGGGCAGACTAGGACAAGTAACATAGAAATAATACAAGTAACAATGGCTGTGGACAATTCTAACGTACTGATACAATAGGGGAGAAGATCCTGTCCGCGAGGGCTCACAGTCTATGAGGGGCGGGTGGGGATACAGTAGAATGGGGAGGTGTCGGTCGTGAAGCGGTGTGGTGGACTGGGTCTCATTGCAGGTGGTAGGCTTGGCGGAAGAGGTGGGTTTTCAGGCCTCTTTTGAAGGTTACCAGGGTAGGGGAATGCCTGATGTGGTGGGGCAGTGAATTCCAGAGTATGTGTGATGCACGGGAGAAGTCCTGTATGCGGTTTATAGAATTTAGAATGCCACAAGAGCCCATACATCTGACTAAAAGGGGAAGAGGAGGCAGGTCCAAGGTACAAATTTTGCACCAGGGCCAGTCGGACCCAAGTTATATCATTGTATGCATGCAAGTATGTATGTATATTATAGTCAATTACGGACCCATAATTATGTCTGCATCTTTGTAAGCGGAGGTAGCACCCTTACCTCTCAGGCCCCTGTGCGGCATGCGCCAGTTGCCCCAGTATGTCTGCCACTGAGCTGTGTGTGTATATGTGCTGCAACCTCTTTTTTCGTATGTATTGGAGGCTTCATAAAGGGAGGCTTGGTTGAGATCACCATTTGTGTAGCACTGTGCTGCTCCATTTTTTGTGATATATATATATATATATATATACAGTTAGGGCCAGAAATATTTGGACAGTGACACAAGTTTTGTTATTTTAGCTGTTTACAAAAACATGTTCAGAAATACAATTATATATATAATATGGGCTGAAAGTGCACACTCCCAGCTGCAATATGAGACTTTCCACATCCAAATCGGAGAAAGGGTTTAGGAATCATAGCTCTGTAATGCATAGCCTCCTCTTTTTCAAGGGACCAAAAGTAATCGGACAATGGACTCTAAGGGCTGCAATTAACTCTGAAGGCGTCTCCCTCGTTAACCTGTAATCAATGAAGTAGTTAAAAGGTCAGGGGTGGATTCCAGGTGTGTGGTTTTGCATTTGGAAGCTGTTGCTGTGACCAGACAACATGCGGTCAAAGGAACTCTCAATTGAGGTGAAGCAGAACATCCTGAGGCTGAAAAAAAGAAAAAATCCATCAGAGAGATAGCAGACATGCTTGGAGTAGCAAAATCAACAGTTGGGTACATTCTGAGAAAAAAGGAATTGACTGGTGAGCTTGGGAACTCTAAAAGGCCTGGGCGTCCACGGATGACAACAGTGGTGGATGATCGCCGCATACTTTATTTGGTGAAGAAGAACCCGTTCACAACATCAACTGAAGTCCAGAACACTCTCAGTGAAGTAGGTGTATCTGTCTCTAAGTCAACAGTAAAGAGAAGACTCCATGACAGTAAATACAAAGGGTTCACATCTAGATGCAAACCATTCATCAATTCCAAAAATAGACAGGCCAGAGTTAAATTTGCTGAAAAACACCTCAAGAAGCCAGCTCAGTTCTGGAAAAGTATTCTATGGACAGTGAGACAAAGATCAACCTGTACCAGAATGATGGGAAGAAAAACGTTTGGAGAAGAAAGGGAACGGCACATGATCCAAGGCACATCACATCCTCTGTAAAACATGGTGGAGGCAACGTGATGGCATGGGCATGCATGGCTTTCAATGGCACTGGGTCACTTGTGTTTATTGATGACATAACAGCAGACAAGAGTAGCCGGATGAATTCTGAAGTGTACCGGGATATACTTTCAGCCCAGATTCAGCCAAATGCTGCAAAGTTGATTGGACGGCGCTTCATAGTACAGATGGACAATGACCCCAAGCATACAGCCAAAGCTACCCAGGAGTTCATGAGTGCAAAAAAGTGGAACATTCTGCAATGGCCAAGTCAATCACCAGATCTTAACCCAATTGAGCATGCATTTCACTTGCTCAAATCCAGACTTAAGACGGAAAGACCCACAAACAAGCAAGACCTGAAGGCTGCGGCTGTAAAGGCCTGGCAAAGCATTAAGAAGGAGGAAACCCAGCGTTTGGTGATGTCCATGGGTTCCAGACTTAAGGCAGTGATTGCCTCCAAAGGATTCGCAACAAAACATTGAAAATAAAAATATTTTGTTTGGGTTATGTTTATTTGTCCAATTACTTTTGACCTCCTAAAATGTGGAGTGTTTGTAAAGAAATGTGTACAATTCCTACATTTTCTATCAGATATTTTTGTTCAACCCTTCAAATTAAACGTTACAATCTGCACTTGAATTCTGTTGTAGAGGTTTCATTTCAAATCCAATGTGGTGGCATGCAGAGCCCAACTCGCGAAAATTGTGTCACTGTCCAAATATTTCTGGCCCTAACTGTATATATATATATATTACACACACACACATAGGGAATAGCTCATGTATGAACACATATTTACACACAACACACAAGGGACAATTGGTAATAATGAAGATTAATTTCACCCAAGCACACGATGTGTTTTTCCCCACAGAGGATTTACTTACAAATTGCTGTAGGGCCCCAGTGTAAATGTGACCTAATTACCCTGAAGGTGAGGTAATTTGAGTCAGAGAAGTGAGTGAACCGCAAAGAGTCTCAATAATAGGTTGTATGTCAAATGGATTGTCCATTTTTAATGGTTCGTAATGCCGAAATGATCAAATTACTGGTTAAACATAACATCTGACAAATATCAGGAAAAGGAACAGTTATAAAACAGAACAGGGATAATGCAGAATAAAAAAGCAGAATGGCTGTGTTCCCCTAGTTGGGTGTTTTCAGTGAGCTGCTGCCTTGTAGGGAAATCTACAATGAGCGCCATCTATATATCACATAAGGATCCTTCATTCCGGCCACATCAGTAACCAGAGGATCAATAGAACTAATTGTCACAGAAACCAAAATAAACTAATGTACAATGTGTCCAGCCTAAAACCTGGCCTTAGTCACACTTGGGTATTTTTTTCTGATGCAGATAACATCCTGCTTATTTCAGCGTATTTGAAACATTCTTCAGCTTCCATTTATTTCACAAATATTTTTTTGTGTTATTATATTAAAGATCATGGAGCTATTTTAACCATAAATGTTGGGATCTGTTTTCCCAAAACGATTTATTTATGCCCATCTCTTATTGTCTGCAGCGTCATGATGACATCTTACCATCTTTCAGTGTGGCGCAATGGCCCAAGCAATCTCCTGGGGAGGGGACACATAGTGTGGGCACAAAGGGCATTTTCATTTTAACCACTTCAAGACCTGATCATTCTCTCCTGTCCCTGAAGTGACACATTAGCAGGTTTTTCCAGATATGCGGTTTAAAAAATGAACCCAATCAGATGTTCAAATAGGTTTTGCAGCTTTTTTTTGTGATGTATGTGGAATAATTTTTATGTAATTGTTATAGTCTTTTTTTTTTTTTAAATGTTCCTGCCTACGTCTTTATTACATGTTTTTAAAACACTTTTATGATGTAAAGGACCACTGGAAAAAAAAACATTAAAATTTCGTTCCCTTTTACATAACAATTGTTTTTTTACATTGAACACAAGGATTTATTATATGCGCTGCGGAATATGTTGGCGCTATATAAATAAAGCTTTATTATTATTATTATTATTATTATTATGGCTTTTATTTTAATTTATTTTATTCCTGCTTTTTATTTATTTATTTTTTTTATTTCATGCATTGTGCCCCCTCCACCCATAAGGTCATGTAAGGCTGGCTTTACACCATGGCACAATCCGACCCATGGCACAATCCAATCCAGACAGCCCCGGACCAGATTTTGGCCCCATACTATCCTATGGGGCTGGATGGAGCTGGATGGCAGCTCTCTGCCATCCGGTTTCCATGTGTCCGTGAGAATCCGAGAGGAATCTGATTTTTCTCCCGGACACAAAATCGGAGCATGCAGTATTTGTGTCCAGGGAGACAAATCTCCCCAAATTGAATCCTCCCGAATCCAGGGCAATCCAGCGCTCCATAACATGGGAGCCTATGGGGCCGGATTGCCTCGATCCGGGAGGATCTGGGAACTGGACACCTGCGGCTGCACTCTGATGTAATTTCAGGACCCCGGCTAGCTCCCCGCGAGCCACAGTCCTGAATTATCAGCAGCGGCAGCTGAGTTCGGCTGCACACTGGACCGGAGGGCATATTAGCCCTCCAGTTCTGTGGGCTGATCCGGTCCGGGGCTGTCAGGTTCATCCCTGATAGCCCCGGATCGGATTGTGCCGTGGTGTGAAGCTAGCCTAAGACCTTTTAAGGTGCCCTTACACGCCGCCACTGCGGCAGAAATCTGACTGGCAATCTGTAGCCCCATCACCATCGCCGTGAAATGGCCTCGAAATTGCGGCGTGTAATTGGCAATTTGGCGGCGATCAAAAAGGTTGCGCCTGGTTCCGATTTCACAGTACTGCTCCAAAATCAGAGGCAAAATTCCCGGCTTTTGGTGTGTGAACGGGCGATAGGAATGGAATCTGTGTCGCCTACTGATTTCCCGGAGGCGTGCCACAGCGTGCTGGATACCACGCCCCGTTCGCGATGATTGGTGGTGGCTACTGTCTTTCCATGGGCTGTCCCTTCACAAGGCGCCATATTTGAACAGCTGTCCATTCACACTTCACAATGGCAATGGCGTCATGTATTAGCCAGCCTTACTGCGCAGGCTGCCCAATCATAACGCTATTGTGTTGTCTAATCAGCGTGTTTGGGGCGCTGTGTAAAATAATTTGGCATGCCTATGTTCTCGCTGAGCTGAACAGGTACGCCCACATTCCTTTGCGGATTGCGGCGTGTGAAGTGGCGTTTGGAGTCTACCGGATGTTTCCCACTGTTGGTGTGGGAACTTCCGGGACGACACATCGCCTTAGGTTGAGGGCGAAATTGCGGCGTGTAAAAGCGCCTTCGGGGTTTGGAGGCAACCATGAAAAATGTGCACGCGCACGTCAGATTGCCTCCGAAAGCCGCCAAAAGTGGCGGCGTGTAAAGGTACCCTTAATGGTACCTTTACACGCCGCTACAGAAGGTTAGAAACCACCGGGTGTCTCACGTGCACGTGCACGTTTCAACGGTTCCTAACGTTACCCGATACCGCATTTACACGCCGCTACAAGGTGCTCTACAGTAGTTTTTTTTTATCCCTGGATGCACCGACGGGTGCCGCAGGTTACCTTCTGTAGAGCACCTTCCCTCATTTACACGCCGCTACCACAAGGCAATATGGGAGGACCTGAGGCAGCAGGGACAACACATAGGCGTGCCAGAGTTGTGGATTACGAGACACTCGTACGGTGATTGGACAAAGCAATAACATCATGATTGGCCAGCCAGTGCAGGAAGGCTGGCTAATACATGATGCTATTGCAATTGTGTAGTGTGACTGGTCAGCTCCTTAAATATGCCACCCTATGCAGGGACAACCAATCGTAACGCAGGAGCTTCCATCAATGATCGCTGATGGGGCGCGGTATCCCGGGGGCTGTGTCACACCACAGGGAGTTCACTAGGTGTCGCAAAAACCTTCCTGTTCCTCGATTACACGCCGCTACCATCGGGTTGAAACCAACCTGTTTTTGAGCACTGCTGAAAAACAGGTGTCGACAGTGACCGGTGGCAACAACCTGATTTACACGCCGCTACCTCGCGGTGTTTTGACGGTGCAAGATACAATTGTCTCCGACACCCGGCTGTTTCTAACCTTCTGTAGTGGCGTCTAAAGGTACCATAAGGAGTAATTCAACATTTCACTTTTTTTTATTTTCTTTATCCAATTTCTCCTGTAACTGGGGATGGTGTATCATCCCCAACTACAGGACAAATTCAGCCACTATGCTGCACAGCAGACTGTATCTACTAGGTGCCAGCAGGCTATACTCCCTACCTGCACCAAGCGATCACATGATTGCCTGGACCGAGGAGGAAGTGCAGTCTAAATTTTTTATACTGCATATATAGCGATTATGCAGCGTTGTGTATACAGTGATCCAGAAGACGCAGACAGTAATAAACCCTGTCTGCATTCTCTATGGGGAGTCTGGCTGTGCCTGACAGCTGCCCTGTTCCTGCAGCAGCTTGATCTTGAGCAGCTGCTCTACTACCGTATGAAGTGAGAGTTTTTTTTTATAAATCTGATTAATTTTTATTGTGAAAAGTGAGAACATTAATCACTAACATTTTTAATTTTAAAACACAGATGCAAATACATACTGTACAGCTCACAAACAACCCCCCAAATTGATATATATACAGTATATGATTTTAAAATGCCAACATATCATATTAGAATTGTAAAATGTCCAATGTCATAATAAAAATGCATTGACAATTTAAACATCACAGCAGCGTAGGATTCAGACGAACCGGATGGAAGTAGTGGAACCTACTACCTGGAACCTACAACATCTTGTAATTAAAAGTCATTGTGCTTTCACCATTAAAACCCTTAATGGTGAAAGCACAATGGGGCTTATTTATCAAAACTGTCTAATTCTTAGGAAATGTAAATTTAATGCAGACACTCTTACACTACATTCACATGTCCAGTAATCAACCAATCCACCAGCAATCCATTGGCAAAAAAGATGTACAAACCCATTTCTTTTTGTTTTGAATTAATTGATTATGCAGGATCCATTTTTTAATATTGGAGTCTATGGAATATGGATCCAGTAACTGATTGCTTTTTAGCCTCCATTTTTCTTCCATTTGTAAAGGATCTGTTTTTTGCTTCCTGGATCAGTTTCAAGTGATCAGATAACGGATCCGTTTTCCATAAACTCGCACATTATAACAGATCCCTGCAGAAATCAGTTATTTAGAATCAGACAAAAAAGTTGTTATTTCAACAATTTTTTGGGCAAAGGGTTGCTGCTGGATCCATCCTAATGGATGATTACTGGACAAGTGAACGTAGCCTTAAGATCAACCATATTTGTCATAGTGATTCTATGCCATTTAATAAATCTGGTGTATTTTAAGACTATTTCGTCTTAAGTTTACACCTATCAGTTGGCTTACTTTATGCCAGAAATGTGCCTCAAAATCTTAAGTCAAGCATCCTGGCTGGCTGGGGAAGGTACAGAAAGTGTCTACAACAAATGATAAATAGGGTGCAAGTCATGAAAGGCAGTGGTAAATTCTGGTGCATTTCGCTAGATAAAACATTCAACAATGGGGAAGATTAATTGATACTGTCCAACATGTAGACAGTGTAAACCTAGAGGTGGCAGGCAGAAACTGTGGTCTGGTCAGTGTCTACAACACGTAATAAATTTGGCACGTGGCATGCACATTCATTTGTTTGGCACAGTTTTAAGCCAAAATTGCATTTTTTCACTAAATCCCCCAATGTATAAAAGCAAATGATAACTTAAAGGGGTTTTCACCCATCTTTAAAAGTTTGAGGCATAGGTCTGGGTCTGTCTACTGGGACCCCAACCAATTACAAGAGAACAGCACTAATATTTTCTTGCTGCAGAGCCCTAATATATACAGCACAGCTCCATTTATACTCTGTGGGACTGCCAGAGATAACCTAGAATAGCTTTTCACGACAGATTCATAGACAAAGTATGGAGCTGTGATATGTGTGTTTGGCCACGGTTCTGTTGAGAGCACCATTCTAACTATCAGGTTGATCCTTACACAACCATGCTCGGGTGCTCGGTACTCAAAATCAGCAATTGGATCCTTGAATGGGAACGACTCGTGTACAGAGTATAATACAAGTCAACTTTTCTGGAAAAATGCTTGAGTTCCCCTTTGACTTCCATTATACTCGATATACAAGTTGAGCTCAACTTAGTATCCAACTGCTCGATCCAAATACCAAGCACCCGAGCATGGCAGTGCTCACTCATCGCCAATCCTTACCAACCAGCAAGTTAGCACTTAGCCAAAGATAATTTTAGAGAAGGGAAAAATCCTTTAAAGGGAACCTGTCATGTCCTTTTTTGTTATTAAACCACCCCAAATTTTATTAAGATCATGTAGTGTTCATTGATAACCTTTAAGAAAAAAAAGCATTGTATTCATCCTCAAAAAGCATTTTAGATACTTTCATACAGTATTTTCATTAGCTAGCTGAGCAAACAGTCAAGCAGTCATCGAGCTGGTAAATAGTTGACAGTTCAGTTAACTGAACTGGTAGCAATGCCAAAATTCAGAAAATGCTAAAAGGACCTGTGTGATGTCACGACCATGTGATTATAATAGGCGGAGCCAAGTATACAGAGACCTTAATGATTGATTTAGCTTCGTAACATCACACAGGTCCTTTATACAGAGCAGTCAATAGTGCTACAACTTCAGTGACATATCTGTTAACCATTAATCTACCAAATGACTGCTTGCCTGATTGTTTGCCCAGCTAGCTAATGAAAATGTGCAAGTATCTAAAATGATTTTTTTTGGGTTCAGATAGCTCTAACTGAATACTTTGAACTGTTTGAGTGTTTGTGACATCCCCCCCCCCCCAGGGCCACGTGGTACTCTGAATCAGGCAACAGTTCTGCTGGGGAATCATGGGGGTGGAGATCCAGCTCTGTGACCCTGGCGGTGTAAATAAAAGATAAGGGGAAATAAGATTACGGGATGGTTGTCGTGCTGTCACCCATGGTATTTGGCTATTGATCGCCGACGCTGCAGTGAGGGACCTCTGGGGATGATGGAGTCGCAGCCAGGTGTTATCACTCCCTACAGGTGCCCCAGGGCAACCGGTGTGGCCTGCAGTGGTGGCAGACCTTCGGTTTCTTTAGGCTGGAGAAGACGGATGGGGCACTGCCGAGGGAGTTTCTCTGCGGCCTGCTTGGCTTATCAGTCTACCGCTCTGCAAATGGGAAATAAACAGTCTCACACACAGTTTCTGAGTTCTATACCTGGTTTACTTAACTTTACTTTAGCAATGCCGCCAGGTACTGTCCTTGCCAAGTCTCAGTCCAGATAGTCCCCAAAGAATCAGGATAGCTTGTGCAAGACACCTCCTTATGTTCCTTTCTCTCACAGGTAGCTCTCTCTAAGCGCTAACTGTCCGCCTCTCTCCTGCTCGCGCCTCCGCACACAGTGCCCCAATCCAGCAGCCACGGGTCCTGTCGGGCAACTGGTACCAATTCCCCTGACCCTAGGACGGCTTCCTTCTCGGCGGATGTGTCAGGTGTTGGCCACAGCTCCTCTACATCTAGTTGCCTCTGGTTCTGTGGTTGGAGTCTGGTATCTCCTCTCCACCTTCAGGGCAGGTCCCCTGGTTCCCAACCAGCCCTTCCGTCCGAATCTAGTCAAACTTGGATTGGGGGGGCTGTGTCAAGAGCCGAGAGGCTATAGACAACACGATTAGAACACTACTCTTGATCAATAAAGCCAAGCCAAGACCAGGAATATCCCAGTTGGTCTGTTGTCCATGTAGATGCCAAAAGGGCCTTTGACAGAGTCCACTGGGGTTTTATGAGGGAGGCACTTGAGTCCTAGATTTCTGAGTAAGATTTTCACTTTATACTCCAAACCATCTGCTAGAGTCCGGGTTAATGGAGCTTTATTGGATCCATTCGGTGTCGGAAATGGGACGAGGCAGGAGTGCCCGCTATCGCCACTTTTATAGGTCATCGTTATGGAACACTTGGCTACGGAAATAAGAAATAACGTTGATATATATGGCATTCGGATTGGACTGCATCAGCATAACTATTTGCTGATGATCTTTTATTATACGTGTCCAGGCCCCATATCTCTTTCCCAAATATACTGAAGGAATTTGATACATTTGGGTCTTTAAGTAATTTTAAGGTGAACTACTCGAAATCTGAGGCTATAAATGTTTCTATCCCGTCCACTGAGATTCCTCAGCTCAGGACAAATTTCCAATGGAGGAATGAGCTCATTAAATATCTCAGGATCCCCATTCCATCAGATTTAACCAAACTTTATCATTATAATTACATGCCTCTTCTGTCGGGGATGGAGAAGCAGTTGATGTCTTATAATATCCTAAAATTGACATGGTGGGGGAGAATTAATGTCTTCCGTATGGACATAATTCCCCATTTCCTCTATTTGTTTCAAACGGTGCTCATCTCTACTCCCGGAAGCTTTTTCTCTAAAATTAAATCCATTATGACAAGATTTGGTTGGGGTGGACGTAAGTCAATGGTTAATTTAAAAATTTTGATGACACCTAGAGCGTGTGGAGGTGTGGGTCTCTCAGACTTTAAAGCATATTATCAAGCCGCGATGACAGTCTGGCTATTAGACTGGCAATATAAATCGTTCACCGAAAAATGGGAGGGCGTGTCCGTGCCCCTGCACTATCTTCCGTGGATAACCCCAATTGACACTAAACTATTAGGCTCTGTCTCAGAATTCACTCTGACAGCTCTACGGGTATGGCATTCCTTACGAAAACCCTCTGAGCTAGGAGAATTCCTGAGTCCACTGACCCCCCCTTTTTCTAAATCCTACTTTTCAACCGGGAATGCATAGGCTTTCGTTTTTAGGATGGTCAAATGCCGGGGATGTTAGACTCAGACAAATATTATCATACGGTGGGCAGCCTCCCTTTGAGGTTCTGCAGCAAAGGTTCCCAATGACACGGCTGAAATGGCTTGAATATGCTCAATTGCGTTCCTTCCTCACTTCAGTAACTCACACTTGTAGAGTTCACTCATTTTCTTATCCTATAGAAGAAATCTTTCTCGTTGAATGTCCCCCACACCACGCTATCTCTGCAACATACCACGCCATTTTGTTGGCGAGGGAGAGAAGTTTAACCTCCAACTAGCATGGGAGAAGGATTTGGTCAGAGAACTTTCATGTGCCGAATGGCAAAATACCTTTCTATGTACTCACACTATGTCGTCTCCGTGCCTGGCGCAGTACTTACCAGATGAAATCTATGCACGGATCGTCTTCATAGGATCTCTTCCTCTTTCTAGGATAGATGTTGGCGGTGTGGGGCAGGGGTTGGGAACATGTTACATATTTGGTGGGACTGTGAGAAAGTCAGGAGCTTCTGGAATAAGGTTTTCAGGAATTATACTCTAATTATGGGTACAGAGGTAGTGGGCTCCCCAAAAATAGCTCTTTTGTCTACAGTCATATGAAAAAGTTTGGGCACCCCTCTTATTCTTACTCTTTTTTTTGTTTCAAATTGAGTTTTTGCAACAGCTATCTCAGTGTGATATATGTAATAACTGATGGACACAGTAATATTTCAGGATTGAAATGAGGTTTATTGTTCTAACCGAAAATGTGAAATATGCATTATTTCAAAAATTGACAGGTGCAAAAGTATGGGCACCTCAACAGAAAAGTGACATTAATAATTAGTAGATCCACCTTTTGCAAAAATAACAGCCTCTAGTCGCTTCCTGTAGCTGTTAATGAGTTCCTGGATCCCGGATGAAGGTATTTTTGACCATTTCCTCTTTACAAAACAATTCCAGTTCAGTTAAGTTTGATGGTCGCCGAGCATGGACAGCCCGCTTCAAAACATCCCACAGATGTTCAATGATATTCAGGTCTGGGGACTGGGATGGCCATTCCAGAACATTGTAATTGTTCCTCTGCATGAATGCCTGAGTAGATTTGGAGCGGTGTTTTGGATCATTGTCTTGCTGAAAGATCCATCCCCGGCGTAACTTCAACTTTGACACTGATTCTTGAACATTATTCTCAAGAATCTGCTGATACTGAGTGGAATCCATGCGAAATTTAACTTTAACAAGATTCTCGGTGCCGTCATTGGCCACACAGCCCCAAAGCATGATGGACCCTCCCCCAAATTCGACAGTGGGTAGCAAGTGTTTTTCTTGGAATGCTGTGTTTTTGTGGCGCCATGCATAACGCCTTGTTGTATGACCAAACAACTCAATCTTTGTTTCATCAGTCCACAGGACCTTCTTCCAAAATGAAACTGGCTTGTCCAAATGTGCTTTTGCATACCTCAGGCGACTCTGTTTGTGGCGTGCATGCAGAAACGGCTTCTTTCGCATCACTCTGCCATGCAGCTTCTCCTTGTGCAGTGTGCGCTGTATTGTTGACCGATGCACAATGACACCATCTGCAGCAAGATTGTGCTGCAGGTCTTTGGAGGTGGTCTGTGGATTGTTCTTGACTGTTCTCACTATTCTTCTTCTCTGCCTTTCTGATATTTTTGTTGGCCTGTCACTTCTGGCCTTTACAAAAACTGTCCCTGAGGTCTTCCATTTCCTTACTATGTTCCTCACAGTGGAAACGGACAGGTTAAATCTCAGACAACTTTTTGTATCCTTCCCCTGTACAACTATGTTGAACAATCTTTTTTTTTTTCAGATCATTTGAGAACTGTTTTGAGGAGCCCATGATGCCACTCCTCAGAGAAGATGCAACTAGGAAAAACAACTTGCAAGTGGACACCTGAAATAGCTTTTCTTATGATTGGATACACCAGGCTATGAAGTACAAAGCTCAATGAGGTTACCAAACCAATTTAGTGCTTCAGTAAGTCAGTAAAAAGTAGTTAGGAGTATTCAAATCATGAAAATCAGAAGGGTGCCCATACTTTGGCACCTGTCAAATTTTGAAATAATGCATATTTCACATTTTTGGTTACTACAATAAACCTCATTTCAAACCTGAAATATTACTGTGTCCATCAGTTATTACATATATCACACTGAAATAGCTGTTGCAAAAAAACAATTTTAAACAAACAAAAAAAAAAAGAGTAAGAGGGGTGCCCAAACGTTTTCATATGACTGTATCTTGCCAGGCTCCATCAGTCGCATCAAAAAGGATATCCTCCGCTTTTGTGTCTCGGCGGCCGGCATCATCATTCTGAGGCTTTGGAAATC
The DNA here is from genome assembly GCA_033576535.1 of Allobates femoralis. Taxonomy (NCBI): domain Eukaryota; kingdom Metazoa; phylum Chordata; class Amphibia; order Anura; family Aromobatidae; genus Allobates; species Allobates femoralis. The sequence goes on from JARQOC010000005.1 coordinate 535,613,397, forward strand.
TCCGGAACAGCCCTCCATTAGAGAGTGGTATTTGGAGATGACTAATATTTGCAGTATGGAGGAGTTAACCGCTGAGAACACGGGCACATTGGATAGGTTTAACCTTATATGGATTGAATGGGTCCTGTTTCATGACTCCCCTAAATTTCAAAAGATATTCGCCTGAGTGGATGGGATTGCTGGACCTGGAAGGGTTTTAGACACTAGGAAACCAGACTATAACTGCAGTCAATATAACGTCCTCTCCCCCCCTTTCCCTACTTTACCCCTCCCCACCTTATTCCCTCATATAATATAATATATATATATATATATATATATATACTAGATGGGTGCCCGATGCACAATGCATCGGGATTCTAGCAGAGCGAGTCTCTGACTCGCAATGGCCGCTTCGCGGCCAATGCTTCGCGCTGCTAAGGCGACTCGCCATGCCCGCTGCGCGGGCATAGCGAGTCGCCTTAGAGCTGCTCGCAATGGCCGCTGCGCGGCCAATGCTTCGTTCGTATCCACATGACCACGCTGACTCGCAGCGAGAGCGGTCTCAAAAGGGGCAAAAAACCCATTCGTGATTATATAATAGATATATATACTGTCCTCTTCTTTTCTTCCTCTTTTCCCATGTCTAATATATTACATATTCTTTGTTTATCCACCATCTTCGATGTGGAACTTATTCACTCTGGTTAATTAGCCGAAATCACTTAGGTCACGTGGTTATACCGTGTTATATAGTGGTTGGCTAAAGATGCCCGGATTACTCTCATAACATATACAAGTTAGGAGGTGAAATCCCTCGCCTTCAACTTACGGACTGGAAAGTGATCCTTCCTAGTCCCTGTCTTCCTTTCTTTTCATTTTTTCCTTTTTATATATTTTTCTATCATTTTTTTTTCTATTATTTCTTTAAGAGCAGCACACATGCTCTGAGTATTCTTACAGATAATTGTTTTCATTTAGGCTTAACATAAACTGTGTTGTGTCTAAAATTGTGAAGACTTCAACTCTGTATTCACCTGAATGCTCAATGATCATTAATCTTTAAACTTTAATAAATAAAGATTTAATCATACTTGGATTGGGGCACAGGGGTGGTTCTTTCTGCCTCTTCCCATAACCCTAGGGCTCCCTCCGTCTCACTTGCAGTCTGCTGTTCCGTGACCCAGGACGAGCTCCACACCACATTTGGATCCGAGTGAGTTCACCATCGACTTGCATTGCATTTTTGTTACTCATTCAAAGTATTCGGTGAGAGCTATCCCAGCCCATATCTTACTACTCGGCCATCACTATTACTAATGAACACTACATGATCTAAATAACATTGGGGGCGGTTCAATAACAAAAGGATATGACAGGTTTCCTTTAAACTAATCCAATTCATGCTCTAATTGTTTTGTGTGATAAAATGAAAATGAAATAATTGGTAAAAAAAAATAAAAAACACCTAATAAAAAAATACATTTTCAAAATTGTTGCAATTGATGAAAGAAATTACTAATCTCTGATTACCCCACTAGTGGCATTATAGGTGTGTCAGGATGTGCAATTAATACTTCAAATGCAATTTGCCAATGGTAACTAAACCCCTAAACTAAAGACATATATTGAAATATAACTTTTATTATATCATTATATTAATACAAAAAAGTGCCCCTGATGAAACTAATGTGGTGAAACATGTTGGGGAGGCAAAAGATTGATTTTTATTAAGCTAAAGCAGAGGCAGTTCAGGACCAAATATGAATAATAAGCAATATTAACTGGCCGGTGATAGCTTTATAGTTAACAACTACTCAAGGGTCCTTGTCCTATTATGCTATATTTATGCTAAGTGCAAGGAATTTATTTCAATATATTCCTGTCTCTGCACTAAGTATTTTTTAATTGTCTGTACAGCGGTTGCAAGCGCCGGGGTAGTCGGACACTCTGGGGTATCAGTCTGTTTAATAGTCATGGTGGCAACCCCAGAATCCGTGGCCCTGACCGAATATGAAAAGGGAATATTTACAGGGGAAATAAAGTCTATTGTGACACCATCCGTAGTTTCTCATCAGAATATGCAATAGTAGAAGGATAAGGGGAAAGGAATGTGTAGCTCACCAGTATCCACCCTTGGACTCTCAGGCATCCGGTGCATTGGTTGGTACCCACCTATATAGTAGCAATGAAAAAGGGATCCGGTGCCGGTGTTATGTCTGGTAGAAGTTGGCTGTAGATTCGGGATTCTCCGAACTGGCGTTTCCTCGGCCAACCTACCCACTGGTCCCGTTAGGCCCCTGCTCCAGTGACCCTTATAACTCTATCCTGCTGCTCCTGCTTCCTCTCACTCCAGCTCCTCACTAACTCCTCCCACCCCCTAAACCTACTCCTTCCTCTAACCAGTAGATGGAGTCTGCTCTCTAGAGGAGTTTCGTCTGCCCTTCATCTACCTGGTCTGGAGTTAGGATGGGTGTGTGGTTGGGTGTCTCAGCTTTGTGTCCCTATCTTACCTTAGAGCAATTGCACCACACCTGAGTAGTAGGTGCAGTACCCCTGTGGC
>JARQOC010000005.1:535616038-535654593 GCA_033576535.1 Allobates femoralis
GAAATTTTTAAAGGGTGAACTACTCGAAATCTGAGGCTATAAATGTTTCTATCCCAAACCACTGAATTCCACACCAGGACCAATTTCCCTTCCAATGGGGGAAATGAGATAAATTAAATATCTCGGGATCCAAAATTCCATCAGATTTAACCAAACTCTATCATTCAAAATCACACCCTTTCTTCTTTTGGGGGTGGGGGAAGCAGTTGATGTCTTATAATATCCTAAAACTGCCCATGGGGGGGGGAAAAATTAATGTCTTCCTAGGGACATAATTCCACGTTTCCTCTTTTTGTTTCAAAGGGTCTCATCTCTACTCCCAGACATTTTTTCCCCAAAAAATTAAATCCATTATGACAAGTTTTGGTTGGGGTGGACATAACCCAAAGGGGTTAAATTTTTAAAAATTTTGATGACACCTAGAGCGCGTGGAGGCGTGGGTCTCCCCAGATTTTAAAGAAATTTTAAAAACCGCGATGACATTTCCGGGCCCGGAAAAAAGACTGGCAATATAAACCCTTTCACCGAAAAATAGGAGGGCGGGGGAATGCCCCTGAAACTATCTTCTTTATAACCCCATTTAACACTAAACAATTGGGCCCTCGGTCTCAGAATTCCTCTAACACTCAGGGGTATGGCATTCCTTACAAAAACCCTCTGAGCTAGGAGAATTGCGAGCCCACTGACCCCCCTTTTTTCTAAATCCCACTTTTCAACCGGGAATGCATGGGCCTTCGTCTTAAAGGGTTTCAAAAAGCCAGGGATGTTAGACTCAACAAATATTATCAGACGGTGAACTGCCTCTCTTTGAGGTTCGCCAAAGGTTTTTCCCCAAAGACACCGCTGGGAAATTTGGGTTGAATATGCTCCCAAATTGCATTCCTTCCTCACTTCAATAATTCACACATTCAGAGTTCGCCTTTATTTTTATTATCCTAAGAAAAAAATCTTTCTCGTTCAATGTCCCCCACACCAAAGCTAACTCTGCAACATAAACCCTGCCCCTTTTGTTGGAAAAGGGGGGGAGAAGTTTAAAACCCCCAACAAACATGGGGAGAAAAGGGTTTGGTTTAGAGAACTTTCATGTGCCGAATGGCAAAAAAGCTTTCAAATTTCTCACGCAAAAACGTCCCGTGCCTGGCGCAGGAGAGGAACTATAAATTTCTTAAACCCGATAGATCTATGCACGGATCGTCTTCATAGGATCTCTTCCTCTTTTTCGGAAAAGATGTTGCCGGGGTGGGGGGAAAGGTTTGGGGAAAATGTTACATATTTGGTGGGACTGTGGGAAAGTCCGGAGTTTTTGGAACAAATTTTTAGGAATTTTTACCCTAAAAATGGCTACAGAGGGAGTGGGCTCCCCAGAAATAGCTCTTTTGGGCTATCTTTCCAGGCTCCATCAGTCGCATCAAAAAGGGTATCGTCCGCTTTTTTTTGTCTTTGCCAGCCCCCCATCATCAAATTTCCCAGGCTTTTGGGAAATTTTCCGGAACCAAGATGCAGATGCGCCACATTTGCACAGTGCACTTTTTTGTATTAATATAATTATATAATAAAAGTTATGTTGTAATATGGGTCTTTAGTCTCAGGGTCTAGTTGTGATTGGAAGATTTGTATTTAGCTTATTACCCTTACGCTGGGTTAAGAACTTTGTTGTTTTTTATTACGTAATTAATATGTCAGCACAAGTATTACTTATTTTAAAGACCTAACTGCTGTATACAGACAGAGCAGCTCTCCAGGTATATGTCATACCAGACATTATTTGCACTGCAGATGTCCAGAATAGATTCATAGATAAGCATAATATTGCAATAAACCACAAAGGTGAAGTCTGAACCACAAGATGTGAGTGACAGCCCTCAAAGCTGTGGTCTCTGCTCCTATCCTGTTTTGTATCTCAGACGTACACTGTGTGCAGCACCTGCTGTGACATCCTGCCGCAGGAGGACCAGCCCTTCAGGGCAGTCTGCTTGTGAAGATCAAGTAGAAGAAAAAGACTCCACATACAGAAACAGCCATAGACACAAAACACCCCATCTTCCTGATATAGATCATATATATCATAACTAAAAAATATCCAGTATTACAATGTATTAGAAACACGTCCCAATTTGGTTATAAAGGGATGATTAACTATTCACATGACACATTTCCAAGCTCTCCAAGCATACAGGATATGTCCATCACCCTAGAAGTGTCAAAATACATTAGGTAGATATCGGCCCAACCAATGGATTTTGACTCCACACTACCCACATGACAAATGTCGTTGGATAGGATTGTACATATTGGATTTCAACATACCTGATCCTTTTGTGCTGAAGAGAATCAAGTTTCTAGAGGTGTCTGGAAGAAGATCTGTGGCGCCCCTGCGGATCCAGTCACCACAGAGGTAGTGCACCCCTGTTATGGTGTAGTATCCCACTCACGGGTAAGAGGGGAACAGACCGGTGCCAGGACACTCAGGCCACGCACTAGGAACCATTGTAATGGGGCTGGGTGGAGAGGAAGTAGTTAGAGCGAGCACTTGGGAAGGAGTGAGATCAGGAAGAACACTAGTAGATGACGTGGGACACGTGACAAGGGGTATAAATAGAGAGGGAAAGATCTAGAACGGATGAGAGACAGTTTAACAGCAGAGAGACAGTTGAACAGCTGAGGAGAGCCGTTGAACACCAAGGTCGAGCTGGAGGGAAGTTAGAGAATGTATGCCTGAGAAGTGTCCAGAGGACTAGAGCTAGTGGGAGCTCATCCTGAGGCCAGACCAAGGAGCAAAAACATCACCCAAGTGGCTCCAGGAGAAAGAAGGGGTCCCAGAGGCACGGGAAGTGAGCAATCTACACAAGGGTCTCGTGTCCATTGTCAGTCGCAGCTACTGGAGGGACCAGGCTGCAAGAACAGGGGTACCAGGAACCCTAAGACTAGTGGAGAAGACAGATCAGGCTCAGCTAGCAACCCGAAGGCTGTGGAACTCCTATGGAAACACAGTCGACTTCCACGCACATCTGCTGAAAAGGTGGCAACTATAAGGGCTAAGTGGAGACACTGCAGGTTAATCCCCTAAGAAAAGCCCAAAGTCACTGGCACAGACCTCTGTGTGGCGAGGCGCAAGGAAAGACGGGCGAGGCAAGCGCTGTGTGAGACGACCAGGAAAGGACAGAGAAGGGGTGCCGGTTACATACTATCCTACTACCTGGGAGTAGCTGGATCCCTGCCTCCGAGAACCAAGTGCTCAGCGGGCTGTTACACAAAGACTGTAAGTATAAGACCTGAAGACTGCAACCCACTGTGTCTGTGAACTTTCTTAATGTGTCGAGAGTACTAGAAACACAACTACCAACTCACCCAAGTACCTCTAGCTGCCCTGGTGGCCAGCCCTACTTGTAGAGGGCTTGAGAACATTGCTGCCTCCCTACCATCGGCCCCTGGGAGAACTGTTGTGCAGCGGCAGCCATCAATATCCGCAGCCTGCAGGTGGTGTCATGTAAAAACACAAGTATCCCCAGGTCCAGTCATCCCTTCCCAGAATGAACCCTCCACGTCAAATTCCCTTCCCTAAGAGAGAGAGAGAGACACTCACACCAAACTTTTAATGGCACTGGCAAGGTCACGGAGCCGGGTCTCGATCCCTGTGATCCCCGTGATGAAGCCTCAAAGCCTGCTTCAGAGTATCCTAAGGCCCTAGAGAGGCGTGTCAGATCCCCCCCCCTTCCCCTGTCTACTGAATACACATATATGCACAGCCAAATCCAACGTACATTGGGGTGTCAGGAATAGTAGCTAATTACCCTGAAGGTCTGCTAAGGATAAAATGGCATCAGTTGTTATATGGCTTTTTTAACAATTTCTACTACAAAACTAGTGAGGTGGATCAACATGTGGACTTCTCCGATCAACCTCCTTGAAAGCAATAACTGATGTGCCAGATTAATGGGACGATCCCTTAGATACTATGGGGTCAATTCTCTCAGTTTTTGTAGCATAATAATGGACAGATAGATGAAAACCATGCCGTGTAAAAGCGCCATCGGCGATCTGAGGCAACCATGAAAAATGTGTACGCGCACGTTAGATTGCCTGCTATTGCCACCAAAAGTTGCGGCATGTAAAGGTACCTTAACAAAACTGGTAACAATACTGAGATTACACTGTAACCAGAAAACTTCTGGTGACACAAAATAACTACATATAAAATAGCTGTGATAAAACAAAACTCTATTTTTTGTACCATGATCGCCGAGACTGCATATCTGGCTATAACATGGAAAATACCCCTTTTTGGAAGAGTAAAAATTGCTTTAAAGGGAAACTTTCAGCAGGTTTTTGCTATGTAATCTGAGAGCAGCGCGATGTAGGGGTAGAGACCTTCATTGCAGCAATATGTCACTTACTAAGCTGTGTTTTGATGTTTCAGTACAGTTCAGTGATTCAGCAGGACATTATCACTACAGGACTAGGTGTCTCGTGCCTCCTGGTCCAACCACGCCCTCTCCACTTATTAACAGTTTTCTGTCAATATACATTGTGCACAGACAGCAGACAATCAACAGTGTCAGATGTTTATACAGGGCTCAGCATTCTGAGGTCTGCTGGATCTGCAGCACTAAGCAGATGCAGTCAGTAAACTAAGTTATAGATCGCTGGAAACAAAATCTCATGAAATTTATTGTAAAATTTGAGAACATACAGCTCCAGGTCTTCCAGAAGGACATTGAAACTACAAAATCTGATTTGACTGAGAATGGATATCAGAAGGAACTAGATGAATCCCATGCTAAAATTCAGAAATCTGTCACCAAACTTGAAGATAATATCATGCAAATAAAAAAGCGCAAATTTCAAAGGGACACACTAGATTACTCGCTGAATCATGTGGATGATTGGAGTTGCAACACAAGTGGCGATCGCACTCCTAAATCCATTCTTAAAAGAAGAAAAAGAATCAGAAAAACAAAGAATACTTGGATACATCTAAGGGTGCGTGCACATGATCAGTGTACGCAGCATTTTGGACGCAGCGTCTTGCCGCTGCGTCCAAAACGCTGCGTAGTACAGTACTAGCATAGTGGATGGGATTTCACGAAATCCCATCCTTACTATGCTTAACCCGCCCGCAGCGTGTTTGGAGCTGCGGTGCGGGTTCCCGGGAGTCCGCTCCTCCGCAGCATGTTCATTTCATGCTGCGGAGTCAGAAGCGGCTCCCATCGGGTGACTGCAGGGAGAAGCCACCCCGCACCCGCCGCACATGGTGAGTACAGGGCGGATGTGGTCTCCCTGCGGCCACCCGCAGCTCCGCTCAGGTCCGGAGGACCGTGTGCACGCACCCTAAAAGCAGACCATTATCGGTGAGCAAATTAACATCTTAATAGTGGAGGGTGTAAAACTAGGCATATTAACAAAAAAATGAGTGAATATTTAACATCATTGAATCCTGTAACACCTACATTGCATGCTCTGCCAAAAGTACATAATGACACCCTTCCACCTCCAATGTGACCGATAATCAATGGAATCGGATCATGCAATGAACGCTTGGGAGAGTGGTTGGATTCGGCTTACAACCTTTGGTACAGCAAGTGCCTGGATATGTCAAAGACACCAAGGATATTTTACATCAGTTGTCAAACAAAAGATGGTCATCAAATTACACCTGGATAGGCTGTGATGTTAACTCTTTATACACTTCCATACCATGTCATATAGCTATGGAAGCATTGAGATTCCATTTAGAGAAGTACAATCCGTATCCTGATGTGATGCAAGAATATATATTAGATGTGACCAATTTTTTATTAAATCATAATTTTTTTTGTTTTTGACAGGATTTTTTATTTACAAACCCAAGGTGTCTCAATGGGTGCTTGTTTCTCACATTCTCTTGCAAATTTGACTATGTCTTATTGGGAACATTGTTTTTGTATTCAGACAGTAATCCTTATAGCTCTAATTTATTCTGGTACGGTAGATTTATTGACGATATTGTATTCATCTGGCAGGGTGTTGAATCTGCCATACCAGGATTTGTCACATTCTTGAATGACAATTCATTTAATTTGCGCTTTAATGTCTCCTATAGTTCAAAAACTTTCGTATTCTTAGACTTATGGGCATTCCAGGTGAAATTGTATCCACTGCTATCCATCGCAAACTGTCAGCAGGTAATTCTATCATGCATTTTTCTAGCAGCCAACCGCAGCATGTAGCTAAGGCCATACCAGTAGATGAGTTCACAAGAATTGCCTGAAATTGCTCTGATCCCATAGTTGTTGAAGAGTAAATAACATCGACCTCAAAAAGATTAAAACAACGGGGGTTATCCCCAATGGGTATTGGACAGGGGTAAGAAAATAATTTCCAACAAAACATGGACTGATCCATTACGTCCTAAAACAAAAGCAAAAAATGTTTTTTTTTAAAAGTAAACCTGTCATTTCACTGCAATATAGTGCACAATTTTCTGGAATAAACAACTTGTATAATAAACAATACATTTAAGGATGAAACAGTAGCAGGCTTTTTGAAAAATGGCTGATATGTTGTGGCAAAAAAGGCACCTTCATTAGGTGACCCACTTTCTCCAACATTTTTTTCTGATCCACAAACAAAAAAAGCACTTGGCTGCAGCGAAACAGGCAGTTTAAATGTGGTTCACAGAAATGTCGCATGTGCTCATTCACACTGCAATTCTGTTTTTCATTAATCTGATCATTCAAATGAATATAAAATCAAGCAGTATATTAATTTTGATTCAGAGAACGTGGTATTATTATTATTTATTTATAGAGCACCATTGATTCCATGGTGCTTATCAGAAAGGGTTACATGCAAACAAGCTAAAAATACATCTAGCAAACTAACAGTGACGGACTGATACAGAGGGGAGAGAGGACCCTGCCCTTGGGGGCTTATATTCTACAGGGCAGTGGAGAGAGAGACAGTAGGCTGGATCTACTCTGGTGGTGGTGGAGCACTGGGTCCAATGGTGGTGGAGCACCAGGTCCAGTGGTGGTGGAGTGCTGGGTCCAGTGGTGGTGGAGCGCCGGGTCCAGTGGTGGTATGGTGGCACCGTGGTAATTGCAGGTTATAAGCTGTTCTGAAGAGTTTGGTTTTCAGGTTCGGCTTAAAGATTCTGAGTGTAGCGGACAGTCAGATGTTTTGGGGTGCAGAGCGCTAGACGGGGGATGCTCATGTGAAGTCTTGCAGGTGATTAGATGAGGAATGAAGTGTGGAGGAAAGAAGGAGGTCTTGGGAAGATCAGAGGTTACAAGTTTGATGATATCGGGAGATTAGTTCAGAGATACTGTACAGACCAAAAGTTTGGACACACCTTCTCATTCAAAGAGTTTTCTGTATTTTCATGACTATGAAAATAGTAGATTCACACTGAAGGCATCAAAGCTATGAGTGAACACATGTGGAATAATATACTCAACAAAAGAGTGTGAATCAACTGAAATTATGTCTTATGTTCTAGGTTCTTCAAAGGAGCCACCTTTTGCTTTGATTACTGCTTTGCACACTCTTGGCATTCTTTTGATGAGCTTCAAGAGGTAGTCACCGGAAAAGTTTTTCACTTCACAGGTGTGCCCTGTCAGGTTTAATAAGTGGAATTTCTTGCCTTATAAATGGGATTGGGACCATCAGTTGTGTTCTGCAGAAATCTGGTGGATACACAGCTGATAGTCCTACTGAATAGACTGTTAGAATTTGTATTATGGCAAGAAAAAAGCAGCTAAGTAAAGAAAAACGAGTGGCCACCATTACTTTAAGAATTGAAGGTCAGTCAGTCCGAAAAATAGGAAAAACTTTGAAAGTGTCCCCAAGTGCAGTTGCAAAAACCATCAAGCACTACAAAGAAACTGGCTCACATGAGGACCGCCCCAGGAAAAGAAGACCAAGACTCACCTCTGCTGCGGAGGATAAGTTGATCCAAGTCACCAGCCTCAGAAATCGCAGGTTAACAGCAGCTCAGATTAGAGACCAGGTCAATGCGCACACAGAGTTCTAGGAGCAGACACATCTCTACAACAACTGTTAAGAGGAGACTTTGTGCAGCAGGCATTCATGGTAAAAAAGCTGCTAGGAAACCACTGCTAAGGACAGATAACAAGCAGAAGAGACTTGTTTGGTCTAAAGAACACAAGGAATGGACATTAGACTAGTGGAAATCTGTGCTTTGGTCTGAGGAGTCCAAATTTGAGATCTTTGGTTCCAACCACCGTGTCTTTGTGCGATGCAGAAAAGGTGAACGGATGGACTCTACATGCCTGGTTCCCACCGTGAAGCATGGAGGAGGAGGTGTGATGGTGTGGCGGTGCTTTGCTGGTGACACTGTTGGGGATTTATTCAAAATTGAAGGCATACTGAACCAGCATGGCTACCACAGCATCTTGCAGCGGCATGCTATTCCACCTGGATTGCGTTTAGTTGGACTATCATTTATTTTACAACAGGACAATGACCCCAAACACACCTCCAGGTTGTGTATGGGCTATTTGACCAAGAAGGAGAGTGATGGGGTGCTACGCCAGATGTCCTGGCCTCCAAAGTCACCAGACCTGAACCCAATCGAGATGGTTTGGGGTGAGCTGGACCGCAGAGTGAAGGCAAAAGCCAATAAGTGCTAAGCATCTCTGGGAACTCCTTCAAGAGTGTTGAAAACCATTTCCGGTGACTACCTCTTGAAGCTCATCAAGAGAATGCCAAGAGTGTGCAAAGCAGTAGTCATAGCAAAAAGGTGGCTGCTTTGAAGAACCTAGAATATAAGACATAATTTCAGTTGTTTCACACTTTTTTGTTAAGCAAATAATTCCACGTGTTAATTCATAGTTCTGATGCCTTCAGTGTGAATTTACAATTTTCATAGTCATGAAAATAAAGAAAACTCTTTGAATGAGAAGGTGTGTCCAAACTTTTGGTCTATACTGTATATGGGGGGGACAGATTGTGGACAGCTTTCTAAGTCAATGTTAGTAGTTTGAATTGGATACACTGGGTAATTGGGAGCCAGTGGAGGGATTTGCAGAGGGGAGAAGTGGAGGAATAGCGAGGAGAGAGGTCGACTAGTCAGGCAGCAGAGTTAAGGACAGATTGGAGAGGTGCAAGAGTGTTGGCAGGGAGACCACAGAGGAGGAGGTTGCAGTAGTCGAGACAGGAGATGATGAGGGCATGCACTACAGTAGTAGTTTAGTAGATTGAAGATTAAGGAAGGGATGGAGTTGGAGGCGGCAGGAGGTGGCAGGGGCTTGGATATGCGGTTTGAAGGACAGGGCAGAGTCAAGGGTTACTCCGAAGTAGCGGACTTCAGGGCAAAGTGTGATGTCATTTATTGTGATAGATCAGGTAAGGAAGGTGTGTTAGATGGAGGAAAGATGATGAGCTTGCTTGCTACCATCTGCAGTACAGTACTAAGCAGCAGCAACAGACATGACTCCGCAATGAAAGTGCACACTGACAAAATGTGAGTGGCAGCCAGCTGGTCTCATGCAGTGTCAGTGTGCACTCTCATTGCTGGCTCGTGTGTGCAGAACCTGCTTTGTACTGTACTCCAGACATGAGCCAGCGATGAAAACCTTAATGGTCTACTGCAGTGTCTGTGTAAAGATGCTGAGATGCAGATTGAGTTCAGACGAGCACTGTCAATCAGGATATGACAAAGTGCTCAGTAACCAAATTGAGGGATCGTAATGGTGCACTGAGCAACTGGCCATACCAAGGGTGGACCAACGCCCTTTTTCATACAAAATAAATTATTTCTGGCAAGAACACTACTAATATCTATAGTACAGTATGATTTTTACAGAGACTAGGTCCTCCACATACCTGTATAATTCGATTAGTTAGTGTTTTGGGGGATTACAAACTCCTTTTAATAGGTGCAGTGTGAGCACAATGTAGAGTCTTCGCCCTTCTTGTCCTGTGAATTTACATAATGTGTGCTTTTATCAAAACTACTGCATCCGCTATACTCTCTGCCTCAACATATCAGACACTCGCCTACCCTGGAAACCTTCAAAATAAACCTGAAGACTCACCTCTTCCGACAAGCCTATTGCCCACAGTGAGACTCGGTCCGCCGCACCACTGCACAACCAGCTCTACCCTCTCCAACTGTATCCTCCCCCGTACCTGGTAGAATGTGAGAACTCACGGACAGGGTCCTCTCCCATTCTGTACCTGTGTGACTGGATGATCCATACATATTGTACTTGTTTTTGTTTGCTCTTCCACATGTAAAGCGCCATGAAATTCAATGGCGCTATAATAATAATAAATAATAATAATATTGAAACAATTAAGCGCCACTGTGTATAAATAATAACTTGTTATAACCAGAATACCTCCTTTTTTTAGCTGGATATTATGTTTATATAGCTTCCCATTGCTGGGTGTAAAAGTTTGGCTCTGGTGCTTCCCATTGCTGGGTGTCCATGTTTGGCCCTGGTGCTTCCCATTGCTGAGTGTCCATGTTTGGCCCTGATTCTGCTTAGTCCTTATTCATCTTTACCTCATTAGACATATGGTAAGGTTTTAATATTAGATGTCAGGGCCTCCCCGATATATATGGGTCACCTTGACATGGTGGGATGGCTTTCCTGTTTTGTTTTTTTATCAAAATAATGTTAACTAAGTTCCCTATTTTCTTTACATAAACTATTGATATTTATTTACGGTAATTATTTTAGGGTAGTTTCTCATTTTGGATTTTCTCTTGGGTGTTGCTGTTTTAGTGTGTAGCAACCTTTGGCCAATAGTTTATATTAAAATATTTGCAGACTCGGAATGGGTCACAGTTAACAGTGGGGTACCATAGGGGTCAGTCTTGGGCCCGCTTCTTTTTACTATATTTATTAATGACCTTGTAGAGGGAATACAGAGTAGAATCTCAATATTTGCAGATGACACTAAACTCTGTAGGGTAATCAATACAGAGGAGGACAATTTCATATTACAGGAGGATTTATGTAAACTAGAAGCTTGGGCTTATAAATGGCAAATGAGCTTTTATGGGGATAAAAGTAAGGTCATGCACTTGGGCAGAGGAAACAAAAGGTATAATTATGTGCTTAATTGTAAAACACTGGGCAAAACTATCACTGAAAAATACCTGGGTGTATGGGTAGATGACAAGCTCACATTTAGTGTCCAGTGTCAGGCAGCTGCTGCAAAGGCAAATAAAATAATGGGATGCATTAAAAGAGGCATAGATGCTCATGAGGAGAACATAATTTTACCTCTATACAAGTCACTAGTGTGACCACACTTAGAATACTGTGTACAATTCTGGTCTCTGGTGTAAAAGAAAGACATAGCTGAACTAGAGCAGGTCCAGAGAAGAGCAACCAAAGTCATTAGAGGACTGAGGGGTCTACAATACCAAGACAGGTTATTAAACTTGGGGTTATGTAGCTTGGAAAAACGAAGGCTTAGGGGTGATGTTATAATGATGTATAAATATATGAGGGGACAGTACAGAGACCTTTTTAATGATCTCTTTACTCTTAGGCCTGAGACGTGGACAAGGGGGCATCCTCTACTTCTGGAGGAAAAAAGGTTTAATCATAATCACAGACGTGGATTCTTTACTGTAAGAGCAGTGAGGCTATGGAACTCTCTGCCACATGATGTAGTTATGAGTGAGTCACTACTAACATTTAAGAAGGGACTAGATGCCTTTCTTGAAAACTATAATATTACCAGTTATATATACTAGATTCTGTGATAGGGCGTTGATCCAGAGAATTAGTCTGATTACCGAATCTGGAGTCAGGAAGGAATTTTTTTCCCCAATGTGGAGCTTACTGTTGCCACATGGATTTTTTTTGCCTTTCTCTGGATCAACATATTAGGCTATGGGTTGAACTAGATGGACTTAAAGTCTTCCTTCAACCTTAAAAACTATGTTACTATGTTACTATTTGTATTCACTGACAGCAAGCAGTGAACTTAAAGCGTAATTGCTGTTTAAATTGTTATTTAATAATAATGTAGAGCAAGTGATTATAATAAACTTTCAAATATACTTCATTAGAAAATTCTGGTTGAGAGCCATTCATAAACCTTCCACAATGTGTCCCCACTACACTATGTGTGAAGCAGACATATGTTCATTATCAGTCAGATTCGTCTTCACACTGAATACAGGCATGTAACCATATAAGGGAGGGGGCATGGCCTACACTGCTGACTGCAACAATGTATCAGATTACTCAGCATACAGCACAGTTGCTAAGCAATTTTAGGATCAGTGCAAACGTCTCAGAAGCTTATGCCAAGGAAAGATCTGCCATCTGGCTCCACACAGCTCAGTCACAATCAATGTTTACCCCTTGTCTGCTGGCTCCCCAAACAGCTCACTATCAGTCTGCTGTAAGAAGCTGTGGACATACTCAAACAGTGCTGGCAGACTTGCCACACCCACACAGCCATAAAGTGCAGTTTTTAAAAGAGCACAGAAAAATGTGAGAAAATAAGTCTTTTGGCACAAAAAAGCATTATTTTAGCTGCTATGTGACGCATCCTTAACAACCAGTGCAATATTGTTTTTGTTTAGTTTTTTTTCAATTAAATGACATTTACATTTTAGTAGAATGAAACAGAAAAGTTTGCAGAACCTTTCACCAGGCACCAATTATGTATTATTTGGGTTAAACAGGATAATCCATTTAGAATGACATTATTTAGTAGCCAGGTGAATCTGAGATTCAATGAAATGACGGATCACTTGGCAGCCATGAGCCACTTCCATCTCTCCACAAATGTTCACAACAACCTTTTCAATAGGGCTTTACACTAATCACAAAACATAAGGCTATCAAACTTCTCTGGCCAACCACTGAGGCATCAGATTGCTAATGTGAATAGAATATATTTTATGTGTTCATTCGAAACAACCAGATGTCACTTAAAAGAGGTTTTACTAACAATAGAGCCTTGCAGACAGTGAATGAGCTTTATCTGATGGTGGAGACCAACAGTGATGTAATGTGCACAAAGCCGCCGACATGAAAAAAAGGAAGCGATCGTAGACTGAAGAACACCTGAGTCCATTTACATAGTGATAATCCAGAAAAGAAAGGCGCTGTGTCTAAAATATCGGAAATGTTTTTGTGGCTTCTGAATGGCAAGTTCATTGCTAATAGATCGGAGTCTACAATAGTAGATTTAAAAATAGAGATTGAAAAACAAAGGAGAGCTCCATGTCCTGCTTCAGAGACCTCAATTTTGCAGGAGGAAATTTAAAACAAGCTATACATATAACGTGCTCTATACACTACAGATAAGATGAGATAATGGATCACCAGCCCATCCGGTGGAGTGACAGCTTCCTTTGCTGTCACTGGTACCTATTTTTTTCTGAATGAAAAAAAAAAACAATGGATGATGGGAAGGGAGCAGTAGACCATAATTTTAGTATACAATTCATACTATCATGGTAAGACTTCTTCAAGACTGTAAGTTATCCCCTTTTCCAGTCCCAGCGGTTGGACCTCGAAAAAGTCTCAAGATTCGGCTTTGGAGCCAAGGTTTGCTGAGCGTCGTCTTGCATAGAGCAGAGTTGCGCATGCTCAGCCTCCATTCTGTTCACGGTCTATGAAACTGCCAAAAATAGTGGGAGACTGTGCTCAGCTTTCATATATAATGACTGAAGCATAGGTTGAGCATGTGCAACTTTGCTCTGAAAAAGTCTGATTCTCTGACACCCATTTTCAGGATCACCGGCAGACAGATCACCAGTGATCTGCTAGTTATCCTCAATCCTCCCGGTTACGGGACAACATATTATGTTGGGAATAACACGCTTCAAAGGTTTATAATTAACACTGAAAGTCATGACTGATCCACGGCACTTCTGTAGCCACAAACTTATCAGTAGGGGTGTTCTGAAATGCACCTACAGAGTGGAGTGGTAAGTGCACGTGTGCCACAAAACCATTAACCGTTTACAGGTTTGCTGGAGATAGCTATACCCTGCTATCACAAAGGCACTGAATAAAATGGAAATGCACATAAAAGTTTGTCCTCCCCCACACACAGGCATATGAGTCTTGGCAAACTTAGATGCAATGGCAAGATGCAGGCCACTTAACCACTATGGGGCCCATGAGTCATGGACGCCTAGTGTCAGTGTCGCCCTGCCCCCTCCCCCTTTCCCGTCCAGCATCGCGGATTCCGATTCAGCTGAAAGCAATTATGAATGTGGGATCGCTCCACTCCCTCCTCCATCATTGTTCAGCTGAGTCTGTGCCCTGATGTCTCAGCACAGCTGGCGCAATGACATCAATACCGTACACCCACAGTGCAGAGAAGTCCAGGATGTTCACCACGGAGATCTGAGCAGCAGGGGGAAGAGGTGAGGTGAATTTTCCCCTCCCAAGGAAGTGAACACATTCGTTGCTAATGGACATAAAATACTATATGGATGACTATGAGGTATGCATTACACTATTTGGAGGACTATGGGGTGCAATGAGTGGAGAATCTAGGGGCTTCAAAAGAAGAAACATTTCTTTGTAAGAGCTTGTAAAGTTGTGAGATATGTTCTTATATGACCCAGACAAATATTGATTTTCATTTTTTTTGGGGGGGGGGGGGCAGAGCAATTAGCAATTGCTATGTAGCCCCATGCTTTTGAAGTACACCCCTGCTTAGATGTTGTGTTGTGAATGGGCACCTTCGGTTCTACTTTGCCACATCAAAAGAAAAAGACCTAGCAGGGTGGTGGCAGGGAGAGCATCAGCTTTGGGAGAAGACCTGGCAGGGTGGTGGCAGGGAGAGCTGCAGGTATGGCAAGGTGGTGGCAAGGAGTGCATGAGCTATGGGAGAAGACCTGGCAGGTTGGTATCAAGGAGTGCAGTAGCTTTAAGAGAAGACCTAGCACAGAGTTGGCAAGGAGAGCAGCAGCTAAGGGAGATGACCTAGCAAGGTGGTGACAGGGAGAACAGCAGCTACAGAAGAAGGCTTGGCAGTCTGGTGGCAGGGAGAGCAGCAGCTATGGGAGAAGACCTAGCAAGGGTGGTGGCAGGGAGAGCAGCAGCTATGGGAGAAGACAAGGCATGGAGAGCAGCAGCTAAGGGAGAAGGACCTGGCATAGAGAGTAGCAGCTATGAGGTGTACTGAAAATATTGCAAGACACAGAGAGATGGTGGAAGATGCAACATAAAACAACTTTGCAGTCAGGTCATTTTCATACTTCTTTTCTACTGGCCTAGACTTGCAGCCGAACTGCAGAAGGTCCAGATATTGTGCATATAATACGGCCTATAAAATGCACCTCTATTACAACTGTGTGAAAGCCGCCTTACATTCACACTAATTTTAGGCTTATTTCAAACAGTCTTATAAAATACATCCCCGTTATACGATGTATGAACATATTTGCCTTCAGTTGACTTTTAGCATTTAGTCCGTCATTCGTGTTTTTCTAACGCTCCAGACTATGTTTTATATTCCCATATTTATATTCATGTATACGGCAAGCAGACCTGGAAATGAGCGAATGTGTCCTTTTCATTTATTTTTTGGTGAACCGGCGCCTTTGTGGAGTTTATTTTTTTTCCATAGAGTGAAATAATTTCCCCTTACGTTGGTCATATTAACAAGTACTTGTGGCGTGTTTGCTGGCGGTGAGCCAGCTCCTTTAGTGGGTACGCTCGGCTCGCACAGGTGTACAACCTCTGGAGAGTTTCAGAATGCCGTATCACACAAGGATATAATCACATTCAGTGACCTTTGAACTGTGGCAGAGCAATTCTGAAAAGCCACAGATTACCATAAATACCCACGGCTGACTGTATAGAGCAACAGTTTTTTTTCACTGCAACTGCACAAACGAGATTAAGTGTAATCCCTCTGTTTCTTGTAAAGTTCATATCCAAGTAAACCCTCTGCCCAAGAAAGCCCCTTCTGCAGTCTATCAACTGTGCAAGTCCAATGGATTTACAGCTTGCTGCATTTATACTGTAGTCTCCTATTAGACAGAAACTGAACATCTCCGCTTCCTGCAACAATACCCCACATTATCATCTGCCGTTACGCTTCACATTGGGGAGTTTGGGAGAAAAACCAAAATAGGGCTAGAGTAAATTTAATTCAAATAACTAGTTTAGATTTTCTAAGAGAAATCAAGGGCGTTAAATTTCTAGACAGCCTACAATAACAACTGACTGTAAAGGGGTTGACCACCTTTGGTGACATTTTATATTATTTTTTTATAAAATACTTATAGCGGGTGAAATAAACATTGAACACGTCACCAATTTTCTAACTACCATTTTTTCGCTTTATAAGATGCACCAGATTATAAGACACACACCCAAATTTAGAGGAATAAATTAGGAAAAAAATATATATTTAAAATAGGGGGGGGGTCCTGTCATGCTGGGTGTAGGGAGACACCCAGCGCTAAACGACGACAAGGGAGGGGAAAGGAGTCCCTGATGCTAAGGGCAAAGAGGGGGGATGGTGACCCCTAGAACAACTAGCGCGGACACCTGGTTCCCCTAACATCCCTATACAGTTCCCGCAACTGTCGCCGCCAGGATATCTATTCCTTGACTGTCCCTGGACTACCACTACACAGGGCTCAGAGCGGGTGAACACTAGTCAACCTGGCTAGCAACTAGAAAATACACAAGGAAAACATACAAAGTGGGAAGACATACACTTAGCTTTAGCAGATCCAAGCAGCAAACCAGCAGGCTCCAAGAAACACTGCTTTGATCCCAGAAATAATCAGGGACACCTGAGGCTATCACCAGCAGTGCATTCTGGGAGTCAAAGGAAAAATATATAGGAGGCTCCAAGGTAAGGAATCAGCTGGGTCCTAGTGACCTCCAGATTTAACTAAAAGGGGAATGCCTCTTAAAGCGACATAGACATTTTTATTTAGGATGTGGACTGTTTGGCCAAAAGCTGGGACCTTCTGTGAGTGACCTCTACAGTCTCAACCGTGCCTCCTGACACACTCGTGACAGGTCCATCCTATAATCCAGTGCATGTCATGTGCGAGGCCACGATGGTGGTGGAGCGACAGGGTCACAGTAGGCAGTATTACAGTAATGGGGGTCATCGTCAGTGGCGATGCTGCAGGCAGGAGGCAGGGTGGGGGTGTCACGATGTTCGGTGGTGTGCGGCAGTGTTTGTCAGGCATTGATGCTTCCAGATACTGGCAAATAGCTGCGGAGGCAGCGCAGCCCCAGATGAAGATCTCAGAAAGCCAAAATCTCCATCTGCGCATGCGCCGCCTCTGCAACCATTTTCTTGAAGTGCCTCCGGAGGAAGCAGCGCAGGCACAGATTGAGCTATCAGCTCTCTTTAGCTGTGCCTGCTTTCTCTCCGCAACCATTTGCCAGTACCTGGAAGTATCAATCCATGTCAAACACTGCCGCAAACCGCCAAAAACTATAAGGCTATGTGCACACTTGGAGGTTTAGCAGAGGTTTAGCAGCGGAAACCGCCGGTCGGTTTCCATGAGGTTTATGTAAATTTATGTTAATCCAAAAGCGGCTTTTGGGTTAACATATAAACCTATGGAAACCGACCCCCGGTGTGCACACACTGGCGGTTTCCACATGCTCATCTGTTGCTAACCCGCTGGGTTCCCAGCGGGTTAGCAAAGAATGAGCATGTTCTATAATCCGGCCGGTTCTGCAGCGGCTGCAAGCAGAATCATGTGCTGCTTCCAGCCGCTGCAGAACCGCCGGCGCTAACCCGCTGTGCACCGCCGCACACCCGCCCATCTCCCGCAGCACGGACCCGACAGGAAGCCGGTGGACGGCTCCGGAGCTTCCTGTCGGGTCCGCCCAGCCGCCGCCGCTACTAACCCGCCCCCGTGTGCACATACCCTTACACTCTCAGCTCTAGACCCACAAGCAATGCCCCACTACTGATATCCTCCTGTATCTCCGCTGAACCCCCACCACATCCCCTGGGTAAGCAGGTTCTGATTATAAGACACACCCCTATTTTCCCCCCAATTTGGGGGACAAAGTGTGTTTTATAATCCAAAAATACTGTAAATATATTTCTAACAACCCATCCAATCCACACAGGCAAAGAAAAAAAACTATATATATAACTTTTGTGATGTATAATAATGAGAAATAACACAGGGAAAAATTTATTTAATCGTTTGTAAATGAAGGTGATGAAGCTTCAAGATGCCTCCTGTGTGGAGAAACTATTTGCCTGCATTGTTCAGGTGTAATTTTGGCCTATTCTTCCACACAAACACTCATAACATCCTGCAGGTTCTGTTGGCTCCTTCTATGAACTCTGAGTTTTAGTTCCTTCTATAAATTTTCTATTGGATTCAGCTCCGGTGATCGGCTCAGTCATTCTAGCAGTTTTATTTTATTTCTCTGAAACAAATTGAGAGTTAACTTGCCTGTATGTTTGGTATCATTTTCTTGTGAAATGTCCTCCTTCGTTTCATCTTCAGCATACTGGTAGATGGCAGTGGATTTGTATCAAGAATGTCTCGGTACATTTGTCCATTTATCCTTCCTACAAACACATGAAGTTTGCCAGTACCATATGCTGAAAGACAGCCCCACACCTGAATGTTCCCACCTCCAAACCTCACTGTTGCTATGTTGTTTTTAAGGTGATATGGCTAGTTTATGGTAAAACTATGTTATTTCCACTTCCATATTATGTCCCCAGCAGTACTCACTGGACTCATCAGTAGTTTAGAAATTCTTCTGTAACCAATGCCATCATTAAGTTTTATAACAATAAAGTTGTGAAGGTCTTGAGACAGCTCACTGGTTCTACCCATCACAAAATGTTTCTTGTGTGGCAGTTTGGTAATGAGACACCTTTTCATAGGCCATCAGTTGAACCAGCTGATATTTATCACTAAGTGGAAGGATTTCTTTCTAATTCCCGATAGATTTCAGCTGGAATCATGACTTTCAATGGCTTTTTGCACCTCTCTTTCTTTATAAGTTCAATACTTTTTCCTTGTGTCATTTCTCATTGTGACACATCACTAAATTTGGAGTCTTTTTCATCTATTAGGGACAGCGCAGAGGGACCACATTGTATCCTTATCCTCTCCAAACTTGTCAGAATGACTGTAAAAATCTTTTTTGAAAGTACAATACACCAGCCACATGAAGCCCAAGAAAATGATATAATGATGCCTGGAGTTTGGACTGTGAAACCTAGTGACAGATCTGCTTTAGCTGGATGCGTTAGAACTATTATGTAATTCTCTACAATTCACTTATGTAATCTGCGTGTATAACCATCTTCACAATTTTGGCCTCTGATACAGAACATGAACACAAGTCAGGCTGTGCGAATACCATCATTATGTTAAATAGCAGCTGCCTGAATGGTTGTGTAACTATAGAAACTGTTTAGAAGCAATTCAGTTCTTATTATACAAGTAATCTCCATCCCAGATGCATACCTGCGTTATGTCGGGCAACGTAGCCAAGAGCCCAGGCAGCAGCTTCCTTCACTCCAGGGTCAAAGTCTTCTAGGCAAACGACCAGGGCATCCAAAGCTCCACAATCCACCACTGCCTGAGCCAACTGAGGGGAATGTTTGGCAACTGCACGGAGCACAAATGCTGCGGCTTTCTTATA
Source organism: Allobates femoralis (assembly GCA_033576535.1). Taxonomy (NCBI): domain Eukaryota; kingdom Metazoa; phylum Chordata; class Amphibia; order Anura; family Aromobatidae; genus Allobates; species Allobates femoralis. Next base: position 535,635,640 of record JARQOC010000005.1, read on the forward strand.
GAAGCGCTGTTGGAAGAAAGACAAAGTCAAATTATTACATAAGAAATAAATTGCTCCCGACTAACATCATTAGTCATTCTGCAGCACTTAAGATTTTTCATATAAATTTTAAAACTACTTGAACTGATGACAAAATACATACTTCTGACTGCATGATTCTAATTTTTTTTTAATCTATGATGCAACAGGTTGTAATCTATTCCTACAAACATGCACTTGTTACATTTATTTTTCATATGTGTGTGGTTTACATTACTCACCGAGCTGTGCAGTTATTCACTACGAGACCATTTGCAGTCAGGCCATGCTTACATGTTGCGGAAAAAATTAGACTGCGGCTTTGTTCACAGATCGGTGAAGAAGTCGCAACACAATCCACAAGTATTAGGGTACCGTTACACGTCGCAACAGTGCATGCAATTTCACTTGCAATTTGCTGGTTGCAGTGAAATCATGGACACATTGTTCTATTTTGTTGCCGTGTACAAATAGAACAATGTGTCCATGATTTCACTGCAGCCAGCAAATTGCAAGTGAAATTGCATGCAATAGTGCGTCGTGTAACGGTACCCTTATTTGTGAATATTGTTGAGAATTTGGTTGCTAATTTCACTCTAGTCCATGAAAAAGGATTGTTTCAAGTGAAATCTGCATAGAAATAATCATGCAGCAGATTTCTCAATCCACAAACATTCCCACCAGAGTCTGCCCCATCGGCATCTGCTCCTGTCACCAGGTACCGCCTTACTCAACCTGTAGGTAGTGCTGGTGATAGGGGAGAAGTCAGAACCAGTATCTCAGGTTCCGCCCATCCACTATGGTTAGAGTAGCTGGGACCTACAGTGCTTCACAGTCTGACAGAGTGGAGATTTGTGTGTGCTTTCCAGATGAAGTCATTAACTACTAGCTTCAGCCTATTCGAAACCACCACACCCTAATAATACCTTCAGCATTCTGCTGGAAGCTGCCATACATAGTTTTTGGTTCCCCTGGCTAGTCTCCTGTCTTGTAGTAGTGTTCTCAAAAACTACTAGAAAATAAGCAGCATCAAAAAACCTTACCATCCATGCCAAAAACAGAAACCAAATGCACTTACAGGATGCAGTCAGAGCCCAAATGTGAAGCAAGCCCAGGTGCAGGCTGATAAATCACCTCAACCAGCAAGGTGTGGGAGGCGACTTGCCATGCATACAATGGGCCTGCATAGAGCACCATGTCTGAAAGCTACCCAACGGCTCTGCTGCCTGAGCATTGGGCTGCACAGTACGATGTTTCTGCACCACTAGATGAATGGCGCCCCACCTAGATGAATGTTCTACCCCACCTATTTTTTAGACGCTTCTCCTTCCTCACAACTTTATACCTTTCTGCCATCTCAGTTTTGACCCAGGTACCGGACGTCTCTAACGGATTCCAATTTTGTCCTTTTACCGACCTCCCGCCTTTGACACTGCTTGGCGACAGTTTTCTTGGATAAAGAGAAAACGGTTGTGTGAACCTTCCCTTATATTGTAAGTTCACAGCAAATCCTGGAAATTTGAACAACCCCTAAAGGTAACTATTCACATTAGTGAGCAACCCATCAATTCTGTTAGGATGGGCCACATATCTCATGTCTGCGTGGGCTGTTTTGATTCTTCCCAAACAGAAAATATAGGATTGTGCATGTTGCATTTCAACATGCACGACACAGTAGCTGAGAAAAGTGGAGATGTTTAGAGGTGACTGTTAGTGGTTCATTTCCTCCTTTCCATAGCAAACATCTGCATGCCTGGCTGGGAGATGGAGAAATATAGCCTTTGTGCATAGTCATACAGGCTCCTTTTATATTTCTGCACAGAAAGACTAAAATTATTTCTCCCAGTGGTTTGCATAACTTGGTGAAGAGTAACTGTACATGCTCAAGTCCGTACTAAGGACAGGAACATTATACCTCTGCTTCCGGGATTGGTGAGGGTACTATTGCCAACTATACTTTTGTTAGAAAGGTCTCTTGAGGATAACCTTGTCACAGGGTGTTTTTCTCTTGGATTTCCCTTTGAAACCATCCAGCAAGTGTTTAATTCTTCCTGCAGCACCACCACATGGAAAAAGGCACAATATACAGTTCCTATTAAAATCTATGAGGTGTCTGTGTAACGTATAGATTTACCAGGTCCTCCATAGCGAGGGACTTTTGTAACAATAGATGAGATTCCTTTACAGGCGAGATCTTGGCATGTCAACATCGAGGAGATGAATAAAAATCTGTAAACTTTTATATTCAAATCTCCATAACACTGAAACAATCATTTTTGGCATACAACATCATGTGTTTCCTACAATAACCAATTGGGGTCTTACATTCTACAATATCCATCAAATACATTCATGAAAATGCTGTTAGTTCAACTAATAAAACAAAAATAAATTGTATTTATGCTTGTATTTAGGCTACAAATTAGTTTAGCAAAAGTGTCTTTATATTTTCTATGATCAGAAGGATTTTCAATGCAAAAATAACAAAAAGAAATAAATCATTGCTAATATATTTTAGACTGTTCATATAAATGTCAGTCAATCTTTATGTGTATGTGACACGCCCCTCCAGGGCCTTAGGATACTCAGAATCAGGCTTTGAACCTTCTTGGGAGTCACGGGGGTCGAAACCCGATTCTGTGACCCTAGCGGTGTCATAAGGATAAGGGGTTTCATCTGGGAGAGGATGACGGGACCTGGGGATATCTATTTTTACGTGACACCACCCGCCGGTTGCGGCTATAGATGGCCACCGCTGCACTACAGTTCCTCTGGTGCCGATGGTGATGATGCAGCAGAGTTGTTATGACCTCTACAGGTAGGGCTGACCTCAGGGAGTTGATACTTGTGTCTCAGCGCATGGGCGCAGCAAGAAAGTCACAGACACAGCGGGGTGCAGCCTCAAGATGTTTACTCACGGCTTTGTTGCTCCAGTCACAGCAGTCATCACCATTGTAACAACCCGCAGAGTGCTGAATCCTTGGAGATAGAACAGAGGAGATCCAGCTAACTCCTGAGAAAGGTGGTGGCACTAACTGGTATCCCTTTCTAATGTCCTTTCACGGTTGACTCTTCTTCTTCGCTTGCTTCACCCTCCTGTCCTGCACCACGCTCACACAGTGCCCTGAGCCAGTGACCGCGGGTCCTTCCTAGGGTTACTTCGTAGTCTGTCCCTGAACCCTATATGGCCACCTTTTCAGCAGATGTGTGTGGTTTCGGCTGCAGCACCTTGGAAGCACCGCAGCCTCCAAGTTGCTAGCTGAGGCTGGTTGTTCTCCACTGGTCTGGGGCTCGGTTCCCCTTCTGCGGCCTAGTCCCTCCACATAATGACAATCATTGTGGATGTGGGCATCCCCGGGTGGATCGCTCACTCCCCAGCCCCCTGGGACCCCTTCTGTTTTCTGGAGCACCCTCGTTCTTGCTTTCTCTCACAGGGCTTAGGGCGATCTCCCACAGGCTCCAGTCCTCTGGTTGACTCTTTCCAGATGTTACCTTTTTACTGACACTGCAGCCCTCACAGGCTCCTGCCAACGACTCTTAATCAGCTACCAACTAACTTCTAGATGTTTCTTTCACCCCTTTTATAAGGTCCATCATGTGTCCCACATCATCTACGTGTGTCCTTCCTGGCTTCACTCCTTCCCGGGTGCTAAACCTTACTCTCTGCCCAGCCCCACTACCCTGGTTCCTCTTCTCCAGCCAGGATCAGGGATTGTGCTCTCCCGTAGGAGCAATCTTGCCCTGACCCCAACCTGGAATGGTCAGTGGTGTCTGGGTTCTTGGATACCTGTCAGTGTCCCCTTCTATACCCGAGAATGGGGCACTACACCTCTAAGAGGGGTGCAGTAGCTCTGTGGCGACTGGATCTGCAGGAGCGCCACATATGGATATTCCTGCTCATTGCATAAATTAAATAATAATGTCAGCCGTTATCTTAACAATTTCCACTGGTCATCTTCTCATTTGTTTTTTCATATTGGAGGAATTAAACTAATGCAGTAACATTTATTTTTTGATCTGTTTCCTTATTCTGTATGGATACTAGATGACCTGCCCAAACAGGATAAAACCACAAGCTGCTCACGAAGAGATTTGTGTGCGGAGAGTAATCTACTTTACCAATGAAGCAGGCCTGAGCAGGGCAATTATGAAGTCCGGCTCTCGCATGTAATGATTCCTCATGTAGCCCCTACAACAAGCTATTAATCAGACACTAAAGAAAATATTCTAGCCTCTGAGTACACACGTGGTCCCTGCTAGGAACACTATTTGTCTACTGATCTTCGGTCTTTGGAGAACGTTCTGTGATTTTTTCTCCTCTGCTGCTCTCTCCACTTTCACCAAATGATTATACAAGTTCATGTTTCATTTCAATTGCTTCTTTGTCTCAGCATCCAAAACACTCGGAGCAAGGAATAAAACAAGGCTGATCTTGTTACAATGCAGATATGTTAACTGTCCGAGTTCACATATTCAATATTTTCTCCTGCCAATGTTAATTGCTGAGCCAGCGTCCCCAAAACTAAACACTTTGTACTTCTGAAAGCCTTTTCTACTGAAGGCGAGTAAGGCTGCTTTCACATCAGCATTTTTGCTGAGTTGCGACAGATCCAGCAGATTTGCCACGTAACGGCCAACTTGCGGCAAGCCCACATTCATTCTCTATGGAACTTGCGGCAGGTACGGCAAGTGCAGTTTTTGCCATGATCCAACAAATCCAGCACATGCGGCTAGTCAAAAAACTGCAGCTAACCACGTTGTTTTGACCTGCTATAAGTGCCGGATTTGCCAGATCGCGGCAACACCGCACTTGCCGCAAGTCCCATTGAGAATGAATGGGGACTTGCCACAGGCTCGCCGCATGTTGGCCGCTATGCGGCAGATGCAGTAAATCTGCCGGATCTGCTGCGATTCAGCAAAGACGCTGATGTGAAAGCAGCCTAAGGATCCGGTGGATCCAGACAAAAAAACGCATCTGCCGCAAGCCCCATGCATTGTCTATGGGGCTTGCGGTAAGTGTGCGTCAGACGCGGCAATTTGCTGGTTGCAATGAAATCATGGACACATTGTTCTATTTTGTTGCTGTGTACAAATGGAACAATGTGTCCATGATTTCACTGCAACCAGCAAATTGTCAGTGAAATTGCATGCATTGTTGCGACGTGTAACGGTACCCTTTCTCATGCATGGTATGGCAAGATATTAGAAAAAACACAATTATTCTTCTAATATTATTATAATCATCATTTATTTATAGAGCACCATTGATTCCATGGTGCAGTACATGAGAAAGGGATACATACAAACAAGTTAAAAATACAATGAACAAACTAACAGTGACAGACTGATACAGAGGGGAGAGAGAGGGCCCTGCCCTTGCAGGCTTACATTCTACAGGGCAGTGGGGAAAGAGACAGTAGGTTGGGTCTGTTTTGGTGGTGGTGGAGCGCCGGGTCCGGTGGTGGTGGAGCGCCAGGTCTGGTGATTGTGGAGTGCCGGGTCCAATGGTGGTGTAGCGCCAGGTCTAGTCGTGGTGGAGCACCGGGTCCATTGGTGGTCTTGCCATACCAAAGAGCGCTGCTAAATATATTGGTGCTATATAAAAGACTATTATTATTATAATTATTATTAATATTATACCATGCCTGAGGAAGACACATAGGATGTCTCGAAAGCTTGCTGCTTTGTAACATCAATTATTTTATTTTTGTTAGCCATTAAAAGGTATCAGCACTATAAGATTACTATTTTCTTTGTCCCACTAAGGGTACCTTTACACGCCGCAATCATAGCTGGCAATATGAGGCGATCTAACATGCGCGTGCATATTTTTCATGGTTGCCTCAGATCGCCGATGGCGGCATTACACGCCGCAATTTCGCCCTGAACCTAAAACGATGTGTCGCCCCGGAAATCACCTCACCCACAGCGGAACCAATCGAGTCGACTTCCCTCGCCGCTTCACACGCCGCAATCCCAAAGGCAATGTGAGCGTACATGTTCAGCGCGGCGAAGAGATAGGTGTTCCGCAGTGGTTTACACCGTGCCCCTTACATGATCATTGAACAACGCAACAGCATTCCGATTGGTCAGCCTGCTCTGGTAGGCTGGCTAATACATGACGCCATGGCCATTGTGGGGTGCTGGACGAACAGCTCTTCAAATATGGCGCTGTGCCAATTGACAGCCAATGGGAACACAGTAGCCCACACCAATCAGTTCACACGGAGCGCGGACTACAGCACGCTGAGGCACGCCTCTGGGAAATCATAGGCGACGCCGATTCCGTCACTATCGCCCGTTCACACGCCAAAACCCGGAAATTTCGCCTTCATGATTGCGTCTTATTTTAGAGCAGTGCTCAGGAATCAGGCGACAGGCGAGAGGCGATTTATCACCGCGAAATTCCCCAATCACACGCCGCAACTGTGAGGCAATTTCACAGCGATTGTTTCGGGGCGACATATCGCCTTTAGGATTCACAGGCGAGATTGCGGCGTGTAAAGGTACCCTAAAAGGAATAAAAAATGCACTGTGTGCACATGGCCTAAATCAGATCAGCATTGTCAGACTGAAATATTTTTTTAATTTCACTAGCTTTGGTGGTTGCACAAAGAGGCATCTTTAATGTGGAAAAAAAATTATCTTTACATTTACTAGCGATTAACTTTAGTTAATACAATTGCATCAATTTTCAGTATGCAATCTTCCTTTATTGATATACATTTTGCAGCTTGATCCAACTTTAGGTTTTTCACCTGTGGCAGTGTCTCTCCCATTAATATAAGCTGGATGGGAGATCTTGTTGTATCTAATGAGATATTACTAGATCATACAGTGGATGAAATACGTATTGAACATTTCACCAATTTTGTAAGAAATATATTTCTAAAGGTGCTCTTGACATGAATGTCTCAGCAGATGTCAGTAACAGCCCATCCAAATCCACTGAAGAAAAGAAATCAAACTATAGATGTCCATAAATTATGTTATTTATAATAATCACAAATGACATAGGGAAAAAGTATTGAACATGCTTATGGTGGGTTTACACGCTAGGATATCCTGAACGATATCCTTGAAACGTCACAGATATGTGATCGTTGAAAAGATATCGTTCGGGCGTCGTTGCGTGTAAACGAATGATATAGGATGAAAAGATCGTTGGATCGTTCATCCTAGATTTGAGATCCTGACCTCAAATCTATCGTTCGTCGTCCAATTAAGGCTAGCTTCACACCACGTTTTAATCCGATCTGGGGCTGTCCGTTGTAAACCAGACAGCCCCAGACCAGATTTTGGCCCCATAGCATCTTATGGGGCCGGATGGAGCCGCACAGCAGCTATCTGCCATCCGGTTTCCCTCTCTCTCCGGAAGAATCCGGGAGAATTTGGATTTTTCTCCCGGACAAAAAAACGTTGCTTGCAAAGTTTTTGTGTCCAGGGAGAAAATTCTCCCCAAATTGCTGTCTCCCGGATCCGGTGCAATCTGTCGCTCCCTAACATGGGAGTCTGTGGGGCCGGATTATCCCTGGTCCGGGAGGATCAGGGAACTGGACACCTGTGGGTGCACCCGCTGTTTCAGCACCGTGGCTAACTCCTCACGAGCCGCGGTCCTGAAACATCAGCAGCGGCATCTGCGTCCGGCTGCACACCGGACCAGAGGGCATATTAGCTCTCTGGGTCTGTGTGCAGATCAGATTAAATCGTAGTGTGAAGCCAGCCTTACTCTGCTTCAGGAAGCAGCATCGTTCAGTGTGACAGCTTTTCGAACGATATCGTTCAAAAAGCTCCTATTCCTGCCGCTTTATTACATCGCTCACTCCTTCCTCTCCTATTTAACAGTTGCGCTGCTGCATAGGATATCGTTAACGATATCCTTGTGTGTGACAGTGCACTAACGATGTCGGAACGATCAAGGTCACGTCATCGTTCCAAGGATATCATTTACGATATCCTAGCGTGTAAACCCACCATTACTGAAATTTATTACTTCGAACATAAGGCTTTGTTGGTGATGAAGCTTCAAGATCGCCGTAGTTTTGTATGGAAAAACTAGTAGCCTGCATTACTGAGGTATGGTTTTGGCCCATTCTTCCACACAAACACTGTTCACATCCTGCAGGTCCCGTGGATCCTCCTATGAACTCTGAGCTTTAAGGCCCAGTTACACACACAGATAATTGTGCAGAGATTGTTTGCAGATCTATAGTTGCAGTAAAAACATGGACACATTGTCCTATTTGTACACGGCCACAAAATGTAACAATGTGTCCATGATTTCACTGCAACCAGAGATCTGCGAACAATCTCTGCACAATTATCTGTGTGTGTAACTGGGCCTTGTCAGTTCTCTCCATAAGCTTTCTACTGGATTCAGCTCCGGTGATCGGCTCGGCCATTCTAGCAGATTTATTTTCTTTGTCTTAAACCAATTGAAAGTTTCCTTGACTGTGTGTTTGGGATCATTGTTTTGCTGAAATGTGTACCCTCATTTTATCTTCATCATCCTGGTAGATAGCAGATTTTTATTAAGAATGTCTCATCACATTTGGCCTGAAATCTCTTCTTCAATGACATGAAGTTTGCCAGTGCCAAAGCTGAAAAAGAGCCCCACACCATGATGTTTCCACCTCCAAACTTCACTGTTGTATGATGTTTTTGGGGTGATTTGCCTTTTGGCCTACAAACATGGTGTATTATATGGCATCCAAAGAATTCAATTTTCATATCATCTGACTGGACTATATTCTCCTAGTATTTCACAAGCTTATCTAAATGTGGCTGAACATATTTTAAATGCTCTTGAACATGCTTTTTGTTAAGCAGTGGAGTATTGCGTGGTGAGCATGCACACAGGAGTGTATGAAGCTGAGCACATTACTTTTGCTTCCTTTGAAATAATTGTACCCTGCTAATTCCAGGTCTTTCTGTAGATTTCCACAGGTGGTCCTTGGCTCTTTGACAACTCTTCTGATCATTATTTTTTTTACTCCTTTGTCTGAAACCTTGTGGGAAGCAACAGCTCAAGACCACTTTATGGTGAAATTCTGTTCTTTCGACTTCTGGATTATGGCACCAACAGTGCTCACTGGAATAGTAACTGGGACTGGAGTAGTTTAGAAATTCTTCTGTAACCAATGACATCAGTATGTTTTGCAAAAATAAGGTTGTGAAGGTCTTGAGACAGCTCACTGGTTTTCCCAATCATTCGATGTTTCTTGTGTGGCATCTTGGTCATGGGGCACCTTTTCATAGGCCATCAGTTGAAGTAGCTGTTATTTTTTATTAAGTGACAGGATTACTTTCTAATTGCTAATAGATTTCAGCTGGTTTCATGACTTTTCATGGCTTTTTGCACCTCTATTTCTTGATGTGTTCAATACTTTTTCCCTGTATTATTTCTCACTATTAAAGATAGCTGAAAAATGAGGAAACAAAAGAGCGATAGGGTCTTATCCTTTTTGGAGTGTTTTTAAAGAGATGTCAAATATCACTGCTCACCTGTGCCGGTTGTGAGACCCACAACCAGTTTATATGTGTATAGTGCAGCTGCTGCAGGATCCACACTCCATGATAGCAGGGTGATAGGTGATAAATCCAAATGGACGTTGGTTTTACGATCCACACAAGAAGTACGATGAAGAGGACCACAGAAGATCAGATTAAAATGGTGCTTTATTCGACGCGTTTCAGAGCGTATCTTTGCTCCTTCCTCAGGAATACAGCCATTATATCATGATATAATGATACCATCATAATATATAATATAATATAATGGTTGTATTCCTGATGAAGGAGTGAGGATACGCTCTGAAACGTTGAATAAAGCCCCATTTTCATCTGATCTTATGTGGTCCTCTTCATCATACAGCTTGTGCAGATCGTGAAAACATCATCCATTTAGATTTATGTCTCACTAATACACATAACTAATTTTACAGATATCTATGGTTTTATGTATTTGCTGTGTAGTATGGATAGGTTGTTAATGACATCTGATGCAAAATTCATGTCAACAGAACCTTTAGAAATATTTTACTTGGAAAATTAATGAAGATCTCAATACTTCACCCATTGTATATCAACTCAATTTCTATCCTGCACTTTTTTCCTCTTCATGTGTTTTTCACCTGGTCTATATTATGCTCTCTGTTCTCTCTGAAGTACTTCTATTCCTTCTGCACTGCAGATTTGTGCACATTCCCTTACCTGCTGCTATCTCTAACAGAAAGAGAAGGGGTGAGAGGGAGATCAGAGAGAGCCACCAGGAGCAGGTGCAAAACGTCTGATAGGGTTGTAGCATTGCATTTAGAAGGTTGATTAACTTTGAATTTAGAAAGTACATAAACAATAAAAAATAATACTGTAAAAGTTGTACAAAGACAACAAGCAGATGGTCATTCCAGATGGCATGTGCTGGGCATTGATCTTTCAAGAAGAAAGGGAAGAGGCAGATTAAACCTCTGTGAGGCACAGGCAGGTGACTCAGTTGTGGCCAATGGAGGAGGTAGGCAGATAACACCTTCTCAAGCTCGGTCACACGTCGGGGCCAAGAAAAACGTTGTCTACATATATTACAGACTGAAGTACCAGTACAAGCTAAGGTGGCCAGACATATGGAAGAAACGCTACCAAGAAACTTCTACACATCAGGCCAAAGTGCACCTGAAACCACAATCATCATATTCCTGCAGCAAGCAGATGTACAGAGAAATTCATAAAACTTTATATTTATAGTGTTTATAGATTTTATACACCGTGATATTTTTTACATATGGTGGAAAATAAAGTAATGTGTGGTTATGTTAGAAGTAGGGCATGACCACTTCAGGCTGCATAAATCTCTAACATAGTGATGAAAACTAGTCATGTACACCGTGTTTACATGTAAATGTTGATCCCATGTATATACAGTTAGGGCCAGAAATATTTGGACAGTGACACAATTTTGGCGAGTTGGGCTCTGCATGCCACCACATTGGATTTGAAATGAAACCTCTACAACGGAATTCAAGTGCAGATTGTAACGTTTAATTTGAAGGTTGAACAAAAATATCTGATAGAAAATGTAGGAATTGTACACATTTCTTTACAAACACTCCACATTTTAGGAGGTCAAAAGTAATTGGACAAATAAACATAACCCAAACAAAATATTTTTATTTTCAATATTTTGTTGCGAATCCTTTGGAGGCAATCACTGCCTTAAGTCTGGAACCCATGGACATCACCAAACGCTGGGTTTCCTCCTTCTTAATGCTTTGCCAGGCCTTTACAGCCGCAGCCTTCAGGTCTTGCTTGTTTGTGGGTCTTTCCGTCTTAAGTCTGGATTTCAGCAAGTGAAATGCATGCTCAATTGGGTTAAGATCTGGTGATTGACTTGGCCATTGCAGAATGTTCCACTTTTTTGCACTCATGAACTCCTGGGTAGCTTTGGCTGTATGCTTGGGTCATTGTCCATCTGTACTATGAAGCGCCGTCCAATCAACTTTGCAGCATTTGGCTGAAACTGGGCTGAAAGTATATCCCGGTACACTTCAGAATTCATCCGGCTACTCTTGTCTGCTGTTATGTCATCAATAAACACAAGTGACCCAGTGCCATTGAAAGCCATGCATGCCCATGCCATCACGTTGCCTCCACCATGTTTTACAGAGGATGTGGTGTGCCTTGGAGCATGTGCCGTTCCCTTTCTTCTCCAAACTTTTTCTTCCCATCATTCTGGTACAGGTTGATCTTTGTCTCATCTGTCCATAGAATACTTTTCCAGAACTGAGCTGGCTTCTTGAGGTGTTTTTCAGCAAATTGAACTCTGGCCTGTCTATTTTTGGAATTGATGAATGGTTTGCATCTAGATGTGAACCCTTTGTATTTACTGTCATGGAGTCTTCTCTTTACTGTTGACTTAGAGACAGATACACCTACTTCACTGAGAGTGTTCTGGACTTCAGTTGATGTTGTGAACGGGTTCTTCTTCACCAAATAAAGTATGCGGCGATCATCCACCACTGTTGTCATCCGTGGACGCCCAGGCCTTTTACAGTTCCCAAGCTCACCAGTCAATTCCTTTTTTCTCAGACTGTACCCAACTGTTGATTTTGCTACTCCAAGCATGTCTGCTATCTCTCTGATGGATTTTATCTTTTTTTTCAGCCTCAGGATGTTCTGCTTCACCTCAATTGAGAGTTCCTTTGACCGCATGTTGTCTGGTCACAGCAACAGCTTCCAAATGCAAAACCACACACCTGGAATCCACCCCTGACCTTTTAACTACTTCATTGATTACAGGTTAACGAGGGAGACGCCTTCAGAGTTAATTGCAGCCCTTAGAGTCCATTGTCCAATTACTTTTGGTCCCTTGAAAAAGAGGAGGCTATGCATTACAGAGCTATGATTCCTAAACCCTTTCTCCGATTTGGATGTGGAAACTCTCATATTGCAGCTGGGAGTGTGCACTTTCAGCACATATTATATATATAATTGTATTTCTGAACATGTTTTTGTAAACAGCTAAAATAATAAAACTTGTGTCACTGTCCAAATATTTCTGGCCCTAACTGTATGAAGGGGAACTTATCTCTTCCATAGAAGAAAACACGCAGCTAACAGAAAAGTAAGAGGGATGGGGAGCATTCTGTCAAGGTTATGACTTGGTAACTTAGAAGTAATTAGTCTTGATTTATTAATTCACACAATGCAAATCCCTCCTGGAAATGTTTGTATTTCCCTTTCCCAAGAGACTCCTCTAGACACAAGACACAACGTTGACACGCATTATACACACAAGGTATTGAGCATCTGGACCGCCATGTACACTAGATGCCATTATTATATGATTTACTTGTGGGCTGAGATCTTTTACTATTCAATTATGCGCAGATGCAATAAGAAGCTGTGAGTCAGAACTGATGGCAGCTACTAGAAATCTTTAGCTTGTCCAACTACCTTACCACAATTAGCAACCGCAGAATTTGCAGTCATGTCTTTTGGCAGCAAATCAACATAAGCAGTTCAGTGAACTCACTCCAGATAATAGTGCAACATCGGCGGCTGGTGGTTCATCATATTAGAGGAACTTGTTACCTACATGGCAAGTACGGTACAAGTCTGTGACAGCTCTACAGGAAGCAACAAATGTAATGCAATAAAGAGTTCACATTTATGCAAATAAACAACAGCAGTAAGTCTGCAAGGATATTCACAGCAGGAAATGCGCACCAAATTGTACAGAACCCGCCGGTAATTTCAGTACAGACTTCTGCAGTAAAAAGAAAAATAAGACACAATATTCACCACTTATGTCGCTCCTAAGTTAGTTTCAGGTCGATCTCTGCATGTCCCACATCTGGCTGTCGTCTTCTAAGTGACTTTACAAGAGACAACATCACCAGAGAGAGGCTGGGATGTATGGAGATCGGCACAGAAACAGTCCTAGGAGCGGCAAAGAGACGAAAGAGGTAAATATCATCTGTTTTAATCAACGTTTCTCTGTAAGGCTGGCTTCACACCATGTTTTTTGCCATCCTATTCTGTTTGTTTTGAAAAGGACAGAACAGAATCGTTTTCTTCCTCCCATGTGTGGCACCCTGGCACCTTATTGGGCACCACAGAACTCTTGGTTCCGCAAATGGAGCAGTAACAGCAAGCATCACTCACATACAATACACCAAACAACACCTTAGTACACCTTTAACACCTGTTTCACCCCAGGCCTCTAGGGGGAGCTCCACTGGTCACTTTGAGCCAGTTCCCCCTATAAATAGGGTCCTGGAGGGAGAAACATCAGAGTGTGCAGACGCTAGAAGAGCTGCAGGACGTGTGCAACCACCGGTTCTGGAGCTATACCAGACCCAAACCAGCACACCTGCCCAGTGAGAGACCCTTGCAATTGGGGTCATAGGGAAGGAAAAAGCACCTCTCAGGGACAACAGAGTTACCCTAACTCTCCCTCATCATCCGGTTACTGGAACCGAGCTGTGAGAGCCATCTAGCCACCACAGAGAACCAGCACTTCAAACAGGGAGTCTAGCCCCCTGTTCACCTGCCACACCCACCAACGAGAGCCCAGGGAAGAGGATAGACGTTGAATCATCCCTGTAACAGTGCCCTCAGTGCAGCTAAACCAGGTGAAGCACGTTCCACTGAACGTATACCCCGGTCCGGGCAGGATTCCACATCCACCCGACCTCACTAGAGAAGACAGAGAAAGGAAGCCTACACACTGCTTGCTGTGAAGCTCCAGGAGAGTTAACCTCACCCTCACCCGGTCCGAGTGTACCTGCTATCCACCAGTAAAGGTACCAAAAAGACTTTGGTGTGTCTGCACCTTAATTCCTGGATCTAACAGCAGCCTGACTAAGCTGCCTCACAACATCTTGTGCAGCTCTAGGCCCCGGGGACTCCCGCTCATCCTGTGGGGAGCGTCTCATCTTGCTGCATTCCATCCCCGGAGGCCCAAGCAGCGCCGGTGGACATCACCGGAACTCTCACAGGTGGCGTCACGATAAGATTTAACCCCTTAACTGTTCAGCCATTCCCTATTGATCTGGACCACCGGGCCCCACAGCCGCAGGCGCGGTTCCGTGACAAGGAGAAGCAGACGCCTGCGACGTGCAGAACCCGGTTACGGTGAGTCACATGCATCCCTATGGTGCCGGATGTATCATAAATGGCCATCCATTTTACTGAATTCAGTACAGGATTTGTTTTTGTCCTGTTTTTTGACAGCCCCAAAATCAAAGAATACACCGTTTTGGGGCACATCGGACAAAAACGGATCCGATCCGGAGCTCGTAACATGGAGGTCTATGGAACCGGATCCGGGAAAAAACAGGATTGTTTCCCGGATCCAGTTTTTACTACGGAGCATGCTCAGAATCTGTCTCTCATGCTCAGAATCTCTCTCTCATGCTCAGAATCTCTCTCTCCCTCTGGATTCATACCATTATTTCCTATGGACTAGCAATTATCAAAGCATTTCTATGCAAAAAGAAATCCTGCAAAAAAAAAAAAAAAAAAAAGGATCCAGGAGCTTATTCGGCATCCGGTTCCACACATCCGTTTCTATCCGTTCCTGTCCAGTGACCCTGCAAAAAACAGGATCCACCCGGACAAACAAAAAACTTGATGTGAACCCAGCCTAAGGATTTTTTAATGCTAGGACTTGTGGATTTTGTGGCAGACCAACAGATTATCTGCAGCAAAATGAAAAAAAATAGCCTTTAAAGGCAGGGCTGTGGAGTCAAAGTCGATGTCCATTTCAGTGGAGTTAGAAGTTGTTATAAAATGAACCGATTGAGTACAGTTACTTCAATGCAGTATGTGCTTAAAATGTTTTCATAAGAAGTTGTGAAAATATGAAAGTCCTATACAGGGCTTTGGAGCCAGTAAACCAAACCTCCAATTCCAACACCTCAATGTCCCTGAATCAGATTCCCACTCCACAGCCATGTTTAAAGGGAACGTGTCAGGTCCAATGTATACACAGAACCACAAACAGTTCTGGGCACATACCTATACTCCCTAAACCTAAGGAAAAACAGTATACAAAACGTGCAAAAATACCCTGCCATGAATAAATAAGTAAAAAGCAGATGCTAGTAAAAAACAGGGTACTTAGTATTTACGTTTTTGCAAAAAATTAAAAAGCCACCAATGTCAAGGTGTACCCACTTCTGGACAGTACCTACTCTATCTAGCTTAAAACCTGTTCATGTGTTGACTGACCTCAATGAAAGCTGGAAGAAGAGTGATCTGGGTCCCAAAATGGACACACAGCAATGGGAGTCAAAATAAATGCTCAGCTCAGCAAAAGGAGGGGTGGGGCACTCCCTATCTTGTACTAATGGAGGGCCTGAACTAAATACACAAAATAACTGAGCCAAAGCAGACATAAGTGTACATGCCTAGTAAGAGCATGTTCACACAGACCACCAAACAGACTAAACCTAAGGAAAAACAGTATGCAAAACGTGCAAAAATACCCTGCCATGAATACATAAGTAAAAAGCAGGTGCTAGTAAAAAGCAGGGTACATAGTATATACGTTTTTGCAAAAAGGTAAAAAGACATCCCACCAACATCAAGGTGTACCGACTCGATCTAAAATAAATCCTGTTCATGTGTTGACTGACCTCAATAAAAGCAGGATGAAAAGTGCATTTTTGTACATTTTGAATAATGTTTCTCCTTAGGTTTAGTCTGTTTGGTGTATCTATAATCCCTGCTTAACATTTCATTGATTTATTTGCATATATAAACATATCTTTAGAAAAAGTATTTCTAAAGACCATTTATGAGATGCTAATTAGGGCTTTGACTAGTCGAGGGGGCATTAGTTCTCCTAACTAGTCCTCCCACTTAGGATGTTATCACTCCCCTGTGGGTGTGATAACATGCTTTACCACTGCAGCATCATCAGCATCACCATACAAAGCCACATATGCACAATCTCATCATTCAGCTTCTCTGACGCAAGATGTATGCACCCTGGCTTCAGAGATGCTCACTACGCATTATTGGACGTCTTCCGCCCTCCCGGTCATGCATGACACTCTGAAGTCAGGTCTATGAAACCCAGAATCAGAGCATAGTGCACATGACCGGAAGTGCGGATGATGTCTGATCCTGCACAGTGAGTCTCTCTGAAGTCTGAGTGCATACACACAGCGTCAGAGAAGCTCAATGCTGAAAAGTACAAAGCACGCGCATCTTTGTATAGCGCTGCGGTGGTAAAGCATGTTATCATGCTCACAGATTTCATGATAATACGGAAAGTGGGAAGACTACTCGGGCAAACTATTGTCAAAGTCCTAATTAGCATCTCATAACGGTCTTTAGATATACGTTTTCTAAAGATCTATTTAAGTATGCTACCACAGGAAGGGACTGTTGGGCCGGGATTATAGGTATGTGCACAGAACTGCTGGTGGTTCTGTGCGCACATTAAACCTGACCGGTTCCCTTTAATATGGATTTTGACCTCCCTATTGAAGGCAATGGGGAAACTTCACAATTAAACCGCTGTTTATCTTCAACAGAAACTAACATGCTACAGATCTGCTGCGGATAAAATCTGCACTGCAGGTCGATATCCGCATGGAATCATCCACAGCATTTTGATGAAAATTATAAACTATTTTCCATTTTCTATCAACTGTAAACTCTATATCAATTCTTCAGCAGTCCCAGCAGGCATGGATTTATTTTTACAATCTTTGAATTTTTTTGCTATTTTAAGTATCTTGTTTACCGCCAGCGAATGCAAATACTCCTGCATCCATGGGCAATAAACAATTTCACATCCAGTTCTACTCTCAGCCAAGAGGTGGATACCCCTGTAGATGGGCAATAATCTATGAGTAGAAGATTAGACCTGTTTCAGATGCCTATAAAACACACACAGTATGTGGATCAAAGGACCCGACCCAACCACTAGGTCAACCGAGCAGAGCTCACTACCTCATAGGCATTTGTGAAGCAGTAAGCTCAGGTCAGGAGACCCTGTAATCCAAGCTGGTATTGTGATCAGGACACCGTCCATGTTTCACGTGCGTGTAAAACTGGCCTCAGTAGCCCAAACCTATTTTCTACTTTTCATTTTGCTAAGCGGTCCACATGGGTATAACAGACAGACTTCAAGTCTTCTGGTTAAGTAACCCATTAAAGCTGAGCATTCCCTCTGTACTAAGGATGCTTAAAAAATATGTCTCCTGCCTGCAAAGTAACAGCAAATCTGAATATAGGACTTCAAAAGAAACACTTGGGCCACAGAGCGTGGAAATTGAGAAATCTCAACATATTGTGTTTACCTGCTTGGATGAACACAGGGAAGTTATCCAATTTGATGCTCTTCAAATATCAGTGATTCTATCACATTTAAAGATTACAGAAAACAGACACGGGAGGAATAATTTATGCAGCAATCTCATCCTCCAATTTAAATAGAAAGAATCCATATAGTACTAGGACCTTGGCCTGAAGACATCGGACCTCCAAGAGTTACTATTTGTCTTCATCAGGCTATATTACAAGTGAATTACAAAAAATGGCTTCACAGTTTAGGCTACTTTCACATTAAGATTTTGAAGGGAGCCGATGCTGTCCTATAAATTCGGACAGCATCGGCTCCCTTCTGATGCCTGGAATCGGATGCCATCCGATTCCGGCATTAAATCGTAGCCTCCGGGCAAAAAAAAAAAAAAAAAAGTTTATGCTCACCTCTCCCCGAGCCCCCGCCGTCTCCTGCCGTCTTCCTGCAGGCTCCCGGTGGCTCCCGCAGGCTCCCGGTGTCTGCAGAGGTCTTCTTCTGCTGTACAGGACCTGCGGTGATGTCATGTGACAGCAGGTTCCACCATGGTAACCCGCGGTCACATGACTGTGACATCACCGCAGGTCCTGTACAGCAGAAGAAGACCTCTGCAGACACCGGGAGCCTGCGGAAGCCACCGGGAGCCTGCAGGAAGACGACGGGGGCTCGGGGAGAGGTGAGCATAAGCCTTATTTTTTTTAACCCTCGCGCTCCCAGTTTGGAGCATTTTTACTGTACTGAGCATGCTCAGTTCAGTAAAATCGGGTCCGAGGAGACATCAGATGTTTCCTCAGACCCTTCTCCATAGGGCCCCATGTTAAAATTGATCGGGTCGGATCGGATGTGCACTAAATGCCATCCGATTCGGTCCGATCAGATTCTGTCAGATTTTATTCTTGGTGCAAAAATCGGAGCATGCTCCGATTTTTGCACCGATAAAAAAATCGGACAGAATAGGATCGGACCAAATCGGATGGCATTTAGTGCACATCCGATTCGGTCCGATACCCATAGGGCTGCATGGGTCCCAAAATCGGTCCGATGCTGTCCGATTTTTATCGAACAGCATCGGATTTTAAAAATCCGTAGTGTGAAGGCAGCCTTATTCAACTAGAAAGTGTGTT